>JAUMHB010087634.1:0-11450 GCA_032359685.1 Pittosporum tobira
TTATATATAGCCTGATAATAAGCTAATGGGCCCCACTCATCACAAGCCCAATAGTTTATCAATAACTCACACTAACCCGCCCATATTATTAATAGAGTCTATATGTTACACTTTATTAGATTTACTGATTAATTACAATTAATTATAATCCTATAAAATATAATATTATATAATAATATTACATCATGATCTTCTTTTGTTCTTGGTTGGATTTTGTTGTGAATGGGCTGGAGAAGAAAGGAGGGAAACTGATTATAAAGTTCAAAAAACCAACCGTTGCTTTCGGCGCGCCTCAAAACGACAGCGGATGATTGGGCAAAAGCAGAGCTGGAGACGGTGTCGTTTAATTGCTGTTAGCAAACGGTGTCGCATGAGCAGTAGTTTGTTTCTTAAAGTTAGAACTAAGCAAATAGGGATTTAACACGTGTAATCCATTATATATATATATATATATATATATATATATATTTTTTATTTATTTTTTATTTTTTTTTAATTTTTTTTTTATGTTTTGATTTTTTGTTATTTCTGCTAGTATATCCCCTATATATGCAGAGCTCTGTAAAATGAAAAAAGGTGTGAAATGAATTGCAGCTTCTCCCTCCATTTCTGTTATCTGTTTCTCCCTCCAAATTAATTCATAGTTCTAAATTTCATTTTCACCATAATTGTTTAGCTGATTGTGATTTGGAAGTTATACCAATTTACAACAAGTGGTATCAGAGCATGGCTGAGATCACGGCAAAAAGGTCGATGGCAGCATCGGTAAACGAGGGTTTGATGGAGCTCCAGAACGACGTGGCAATGTTAGAGACTCGTTATGATGGAAAATTCGACATGTTGGAGAAGTCACTGCAATGTTTGCAGGTGCAGTTTAGTAATTAATACTCAGCGTAAGAATCAATCGGTGATGTCTCAAATGCTAGGGGAACTTCAAAGATTGGGTAAACAGCCAGTAGATTCATCTCTAGTAATTCCTTCAGCGTTGGCTGTTCAAACTGCATTCATATCAGATGGAAGGTAAACAACACTTACCATGCTTTGCAATTGTCAGCTCAGCTTCCTAAACTATGTTTCCCCAAATTTGATGGATCGGTTGGAATAGGAAAAGTAAACAGTTCTTTAGATTTCAGCCTATGAATGATAATGAAAAGGTTAACTATGCTGCTATGCCCTTTGATGAGGACAGGGCTGAAACATTGTTTGAATCTTATATTTTGGAATGAATTTATGCTGGATGTATTAACTAGATTTGGACCTAGATGGGGTGAGGGAATAATTGGGGAGTTTAAGCATCTTAACACAAACCAACACAGTAGAAAATTATTTTGAAAAATTTGAGGAGATGAGGTCCTTAGTACTACCGGAATTCCTTTGTTATATTCCAGACGAATTGCAAATAAAAGTGGAGAAATTGAATAACCAAACTACAAGCTAGTCAATAAAATATAAACTAATAATAAACGATCATTCTAGGAATCCGAATCTACTAAACAATATTTATTATAATAAATAGTAATTTTTCTTTAAGTTTTGATTCCCCCTTCCTTAAAAGTAATAATCTTTATATCAATTTTAGTAAACATAGACTATGAAATCTTTAATATTACTAACAATATCCTATCAAAATCTCATTAGGGCAAGTATAAAATATGAAAGATTAAAGTCTAAAAATAGTCTATCAAAACTTTTTTTTTTAATATAAAAATTACCAAACAATTATAAACCAAGGTGTTGCAAAATTTAACATGAAATCGAAATCATAAAAGAAATAATATTTATCATAATTTTGCTTAACTTCAACGGAACAATTTAGCTATCTATAAAATATATCATGGATAAATCTAGCATTATTACTACTAATAAATTTAATTAACAATAGAGTAACAGAAAAACTAGCGAATTAATTAAACATAAAACATAAAATACTTCAATGGGTCTACTGCTAATAAGCCTAACAAGGTAACAAATCGAAACTGAAGTCAATAAATTAAATAGATAGAGTTTAAATGATACCAAAAGAAAAAGACGAAAAATTTGCAACTAATAAAGTCCACTTCATGCCAACATGAGAAATAAAATATTTAAGAGAATCTAACTAGTACTCCTCCGTACACAAGGCAATGATGAAAGAAAGCGTCACTCCCATTCTCTTCATCGAAGACGTGAGATGCATATAGGTGGAAAATTAAGGTTTTTTTTTTTTTTGTTTTTGGGTTTGGATATTTTTTAATTTTTCAATTGAATCTCTTTATTTTCTCTTGTAACTAAGCTTTTTTCTTTCTCTCTAATTTGGACATTAATAATGTCTCATTCATCAAAATATATCACTTATAGCTGCAAATTATTAATATCTGCAAAAATAAAATAAAATAAAATAATTAAACAATTAATAATAATAAAATCATAAAATATAGAGACAAATAAATGTATCAAAAATAAGCTAATCAGCGAGTCTCTCAACTTATGAAAAGGAAATGCTAGCAATTGTTACTGCTGTTAATAGACGGAGACACTACTTAGCCTTTAACCACTTCACTATGAGGACTGATCACCAGGCACTCAAGTATTTTTTTAGCCAAATGGTCACTACATTGATGCTACAGAAATGGGTGACCAAATTATTGGGTTTAAATTATGATATTCAATACAGAAAACGGGTGGACAATGAAGATACACGAAGAAGTGAAGCAGAATTATGCCATCACTGTATGTGAACCTACTTGGGTACAAGACATTCACTGTTCCCTTGGAAAATGATGATAAAGCTGTGGAATTTATAACCAAGGCACTGGATACCACTGGGGCCAAAAGAGACTTATTTCCAAGGTGGAATTTTGATGCATAAAGGTAGAATCTTTGTTGGCTCTGGGGGCAATTCGAAAGATAGGATTGTGGAAAAACTCCATTCTATTGGCATTGGAGGTCACTCTGGGATCTCTAATACTTACAGTAGAATTACTCAATTGTTTTATTGGCCACAGATGAGGTTGTTCATCAAGCTAAAAGTTACTGAGTGCGAGCAATGCCAGAGAAACAAGGGTGAAAGTGTGGCCTACCCTGGTCTCTTACAACCACTGCAGATTCCTACAAAAGTCTAGCAAGGGGTATCCATGGACTTCATTGAAGGCCTACCAAAGTCCTCTGGAAAAAAAATGTGACAATGGTGGTGGTTGACAGATTAAGCAAGTATGCTCATTTTATGTCCCTATCTCATCTTTTTACTGCTCAAGAAGTGGCCAAACTATATTTTGATCACATACTGAAGCTAGATGGGGTCCCTACTTCAATTGTGTGTGACAGAGATTAGATCTTTACAAGCTTGTTCTGGAAGGAATTGTTCAATATGCTAGGCACTAAGCTAGCATTAACCATCTCCCATCACCCACAAAGTGATGGGCAAACAGTTAACAGATGCCTTGAAACTTATTTGAGATGTGCAGTAAGTGAGAGGCCTATAAATTGGTCCAAATGTCTTACCCTTGCAGAGTGGTGGTATAACACCACTACTCATAGTGCAATTGGGATGTCACCATTTGAGCCCCTTTATGGCTACAAGGCTTCACCTTTACCAGTTCCTGATTTCAGATTGTGCAAGGTGGCAGTTGTGGGAGAGTATCTTCGTCAATAGCAAGGAGCTTTACAGATTTTGAAAAACAACCTCGTCAGAGCATAGAACAGAATGAAGTAGTACCAAGACCAGAGACGCATTGAAAGGGAGTTTGAAATTGGAGATTGGGTCTTCCTGAGGTTGCAGCCATATCTTTAGCACACTATGGCAGCACACACTAACCAGAAACTTGCTCCTAAATACTGTGGTCCCTTCATGATTTTGCAGCGGGTAGGGTCTGTGGCTTATACCTTACAGCTTCCGGCAGGTTCAAAAGTTCACCCCACTTTTCACATGCCCTTGCTCAAGAAAAAGTTGGGAAAGCAGGCTATACCTATTAAACATCTACCAGAGTTGGCAGACCAAGAACAATTCTTAATGGAGCCGGTTGCAGTCTTAGACAGACGATTGATCAATTGTAAAGGCACCCCTGTTACTCAAGTCTTAATCCGCTGGTCTAATGCCCCAATTTCCAATGCTTCATGGGAGGATTGGTGCAACATTAGGCAGAGATTTCCCACATTTGATCCTTGGGGACAATGATCCTCTGAAGAAGGGGGTATTGTTGTGAATGGGCCAGAGAAGAAAAGAGGGAAACTGATTCTGAAGTTCAAAAAACAAACCGTTGCTTTTGTCTCGCTTCAAAACAACGAATGATCGGGCAAAGTAGAGCTGGAGATGGCGTCATTTAATCTAACAAAAATAAGAATATAAGCTGCTAGCAAATGGTGTCGTATGAGCAGGTGCTTGTTTCTTAACGTTAGAACTAGAAGAATAGAATAGTGTCACGTGTAATCCACTATATTTCTGTAAAATGAAAAAGGTGTGAAATGAATTGCGGCTTCTCCCTCCGTTTCTGTTCTCTGTTTCTCCCACCAAATTAATTCTTAGTTCTAACTTTCATTTTCACCGTAATTGTTTAGCTGATTGTGATCTGGAAGTTACCATTTCACAACAGATTTGTATATCTTGTCCTTATTTTAGTCAATGTTAGCACGAGTTATGAATTTATGATGGACGACTTGGTTTATTTGTTTGTGGCTGTGTGTGGCGGTACTGCAGCAGTAAAAGAAAGACCGGTTGAGGACCGGTCCAGGCCAGTTACTTAAAAAGCTTCATTTTTGGCATCAAAAACTAGCCTGCTGCACTCAAAAGACCGGCTTGGTCTTTTCCCCATAAAGACCGGTCATGACCAGAGCCAAGGTCTGTCAAGCCGGTCCTTTTGTGCATCTCTACAAAACTTCGAATTCATAATTCAAATATCTATGTTTACACAATTTATAATTTACTCTAATTTGAAAAATATATAAAAGTTGAATTACGTACCGAAGAGCAATAGATCCAAGTCTGTATATGTGGGATTTTTTCATAGCTCCAATAATCGAGGCAGACTTACGAGCAACTAGTGGAAACATAACCAACATAATTTTTTTGATCACAAAAAAGCATGATACACGCTTACATTCTCAAAACCCTAATAGAATTACAACACCCATTTGAAAATCATTTTGTTACGGAATTGCCAAAGTCAGCAAGGTCAACGAGCAGGCCAAAGGAAGTCTGATCCTGAAGATTAGGAATCCGACCGTTGCATTCGGCGCGCAGCAAAATGACATCATTTCATCGGATTAGCAAGTGGTCACATACGGTGTCGTGTGGGAATAAGTTAAAAGAATATGTAATTAGTGATAAACGACGTCGTTAGCCTTAGTTGAAGGAAACAGTGACGCGTGGCTCTTTTCACGTGTTGTCTGTTTTGAGTTACCGTTATTTCTGATGTATTTCCTTTTAAGCTGGGGGAGTGTAATGAGAAGGTATGGAATGAATGATATTCTCCCTCCATTTCTATGTTTCCTCTCTGTTCTATTTCTGTAGTACAAATTATCTTTTACTATGGTAATTAACTGTTTGTGACTTGGACGATACTGATTCACAACTTTTGGTATCAGAGCATGGCTGAAGGTACTGCGAAGAGGACGATGGTAACTTTGGTGAACGAGGGTTTGATGGGGCTGCATGATGAAGTAGCAATGATGGAGAGTAGGTACGATAACAAATTCGACTTACTGGACAGGTCGATACAAAGTTTGCAGGTGCAATTTGGTGATACCCAGCATGAGAACCAGTCGATAATGGATCAAATGTTGGAGGAACTGAGGCGACTGAGTAAACAACCAACCGAGGGCACTCCACTGATCCCTACAACTGGTAACATACCAGTTGTTGTAACGCCAGAGGAAGGTAAAACGCACTCTGCTGCTTTTCAATTGACCACTCAACTTCCGAAATTGTTTTTCCCAAAATTCGATGGATATGATGTGCGTAGTTGGAATAGGAAGAGTAAACAGTTTTTTAGATTTCAACCTATGGCTGATAAAGAAAGGGTAAATTTATGCCGTGATGCATTTTGAGGGTAGAGCTGAAACTTGGTTTGAGTCATATATTGTGGATAAACCAGAAGTCAATTGGAGTGAATTTGTAATGGATATGTTAATTAGGTTTGGGCCTAGGTGTGGAGAAGGGATAATTGGTGAATTCAGGCACTTAAAACAGACCAGCAGCGTAGAAGGATATTATGAAAAGTTTGAGGAGATGAAGTCCCTAGTGACCCTGGAGCTGCCTAATTTATCTGACAAATTCTTAGTAGAAAATTTCATAAGTGGTCTCAAAGAGGAAATTAAGGCCAGGGTAAGTATGATGCAACCGGGAACCCTCACTAAGGCTGTGAATGTGGCATTTTGGGAAGAGTATGCCTTAAACTGTTTGCTACACAATAGCAAAAGTTTCAGCAAGGCTAGTAACAATCAACAAAACTATGCTAGGTTGCCTTATGCTAATACCTCTATTAGCAAACCCCAGGTCACCCCAGCTAATGTTGATGCGCAGAGGAGGGTAACTACCACTGACGTTTCCAACTCTGCAAATGCCAATTGCCAAAAAGGCCTCCTGCCAATCCCAAGATCTCCCATGGCTTTACCTGCACCACCTGCTAAGAAATTGAGCTTAAACCAATACCAGCAGAGGAGACAGTTAGGATTATGTTATTTTTATGAAGAGAAATACTCTCCTGGCCATGTGTGCAGTAAACCCCAGCTATTTATGTTATGTCATGATGGAGAAGAAGATGAGCTAGATTAGAAAAGGTGGATCTTGATGACTTAAAAAGTGTTGACTTGGTTCCCAGGGTGGATTGTGAAATTTCTTTGAATGCTTTAACTGGGGGCAATCACCCTAGTACTATAAAGATTGTAGGGAAAGTAAAGAACCAACAGTTCACTATTTCGGTGGATAGTGGTGCTACCTATAATTTTTTGGATATTAACACAGCTGCTAGGCTAAATTGTTTTCTGCAGGAAAGTGCTCCTGTGACTGTGACTGTGGCCAATGGTGGGAAGGAATGCAGCTACCAAATCTGCCCAAAATTGAGTTGGAGAATGCAAGGCTACGAATTTGAGGCTGAGTTCAGGTTGCTACATCTTGGTGGTTGTGGTGTTGTCTTTGGGATACAGTCGTTAGAAACCCTGGGAGAAATGCAAATTGACTTTAAAGAAAAGCTGATGTCCTTCAGCAAGAATGGGGAAAGAATTACTTTGAAAGGAGTACAGAGTACAGGTAATCTAAAACTGACTACTGCCAAGTCCCTATGTAAGTATATAAGCAAGAACCCCAATGTGATTTATGGGCAGCTCAAAGTGATGGGGAACAAGAATGAAGAAGAGGGGGTACATGAAGAATTGAAGAATATACTGGAACAATTTCCAAATGTTTTTGAGGAGCCTACGGGGATGCCCCCCACAGAAGCCATGCTCACCACATTCCCTGCTTCTTGAAAGTATACAGATACCCTAAGGTGCAAAAAGCCGAAATAGAGAGAATTGTCAAAGAAATGTTAGACACTGGCATTATACAGTACAGCCAGTCTCCTTTTGCATCTCCTATTCTGCTTGTGAAGAAAAAGAACAACACCTGGAGACTATGTGTTGATATAGAGAGCTGAATAAGTTAACCATTAAAAATAAGTATCCTATCCCCATTATTGATGAATTGCTTGATGAGTTGCATGGTGCTGTAGTGTTTTCAAAATTGGACTTGAGGAGTGGTTACCACCAAATAAGGGTAGCTGAAAATGATATCCTAAAGACTGCTTTTGTAACCCATTTTGGTTTATTTGAATTTAAGGTCATGCCCTTTGGACTGACCAATGCTCCTGCATCCTTCCAAGCTCTTATGAACTATATTTTTGAGCCCTTCCTCAGGAAATCTGTATTGGTGTTTTTTAATGAGATACTAGTCTACAGCAGAAGCATAGAAGAGCATAAATTCCATTTGGCTATGGTGCTGGAGATACTAATGAAAAATAGGTTATATGCAAAAAGGACCAAATGCCAGTTTAGACACTTGAATTTGGAATACCTAGGGAATATAATTTCAGCAGAAGGTGTTGAGGCTGACTCAGCAAAAAATGAGGCCATGTTGCAGTGGCCCAAACCTAGATGTCTAAGGGGATTGAGAGGATTCCTTGGCTTAACTTGGTATTATAGAAAGTTTGTGATGCACTGTGGACTATTGAGCAAGCCCTTGACTGAGTTATTAAAGAAGGGAAATTTCCACTGGAATGATGAAGCTGACAAGGCATTTTCCAGGTTAAAACAAGCCATGGTCTCCACTCCAGTATTAGCCTTACCCAATTACAGTGAATCCTTCACCGTAGAAACTGATGCTTGTGATAGCGGAATAGGAGCTGTATTGATGCAGAAAGAGAAGCCCATTGCTTACTTTAGCAAAGCACTGAGTCCCAGAAATCTGAGTTTTTCAACCTATGAAAAAGAGATGCTAGCCATAGTTACTGCTGTTAACAAATGGAGACACTATTTGACTTTCAACCATTTCACTATAAGGACTGATCACCAGGCACTAAAGTACTTTTTAAACCAAAGAGTTACTACACTTATGCAGCAAAAATGGGTGACCGAGTTATTGGGTTTGGACTATGACATCCAATAGAAGAAATGAGCAGATAACAAAGCTGCAGATAGGTTATCTAGAATGCATGAAGGCATTGGAGAAAATCTTGCTATCACTGCCTATGTACCAACTTGGGTGCAAGATATCCATAGCACCTTGGAAAATGATGATGAAGCTATTGGATTTATAGCTAAGGCATTAGATACTACTGTGGGGCCAAAGGAGACTTATTTTCAGAGAGATTTAGAGAGAAGAAAACCGAAGAATTGCTCTAGCACGCATAAGGCTCGGGGTCAGTTCGTGTGTGTGGATACTAGTAGAGGCGTGATGATTGACACGCTGATCCAGATGCAACTATTCTTCTCATCTCCATTGAAATTCATTCAGGTATAATCGAACTTGTATTTCGGTTTCAATATACGCATGGTTCCTGGGAATCAGATAAATTATTTTTAAATTCCGTATCGATTTTTAATCCGAAACCCTACATATTTTCCTTTGGTAAATGCAGCATTCTAAATAATATTAATCCCATGTAAGTCGTGATATGAGTGATATATTTGAAAGTAACACTCAACAGCCACTAATAAGCATAGTAATACATGAGTTATCAATAAGGATAATCACACAAAACAGAACTCTCCTACCTGTACAAAAAGGAGCAGCTGAACTAGCGGCTAAAGAATTTTGCGACATGTTCAAGGGCCTTGCATAAAATAGGAAGCAAAGTAACTACAACAATATTTAACATCAGCTCACCAGGTTCATTAAAACACAATAACCTAATATATACTCAAGCAACTTAAGAAAATAAATTCACAAGAGAGCCAAGCAACACTAACATTTGCGGCTGAGTTGTGAAGTGACAAAAGTTAGGCAGTAAATGAAGTAGATAAAGTCTTTGGATGCAATTATTGACTGAAACTAGACTTGTACAGGAAGAATAATTCACATTTTCATATTTGAGATAGTGTGAATTTATTCAAAACTTTGCTCATTTAACATAAACATTATTAGAAAATAAAGTAAATTTAAGATAAATTTCTAGAATAGGAATTTTAGGGAAAAATTCCCATAGCCAATTTGGGGACCAAAAGAATTGTAATTCCTAACTGAACCCAAAATAAGCAAGAAACAGACCCACAGTGGACACATCTGAAATCCGTTTCATTCCATCCACGTCCCATTCTTTTTCTTATACTCCTTCCGTTCCAAAATTAGAAACACATTTGACTTTGAGTATGTTTGCAACACCCAAAATTCAAAATTCATATTAATTCATTCAAGTGGATGAAATGTTAAACACATAGGCCAATGCAATAGCTCAGTTAAGAAAAATCATACCATACAATAAGGAAATCAAATCTAGAAAACAGTAAACTTGCAAAATCTATCCTTCTAATATCTTCCAAGACAAACACCATATGAAACCACTTATCACAAACAATAGCAAATAAAAATTAGTGCTTACATAGAGAACATGCAAAAAAATAAGGTTCAAACTTGGGATTTCAGTCACCAAATCAGCACTACAGCACACATCGCACTCAATAGATTGTGTATTCCATAAGGTTTTCTTAATATTAACAAACATAAACAAAAGACAAATGAAAAATTCAAACATAAACATATCAAGGCTAAATAGGTATAATATAGCACATCGTGGAACCAGATACAGCCGACCTGTGTGTTAACCTGTTCCATTCAAATTAGCTACACAAAATTTCAATAGTTAGACCCAAATTAAAACCCATTTCGACAAATACCAAGAAAGCTAATATGATCAAATTTCACTGAGTAAATAAAAATAAAAAACCCAGAAACAGATCATCATCAGTATATAGAAATTTAACAATCGCAGGACCTAATTTAAGAAGAGGAGCTTACAGAAACGTAAGAGCAAGTGGGTATGACAGACATGGAATGGGAATCGGCGTGATCAAAGGCAGATACGCAGAGGTGGGATGCGAGTCCTAAGCCTCTCTTGCTGGAAGGGACGTAAGTGTGGAGTATGTCCATCACTTTACCCCCATTTCTGAGCTCATACACCGAATATGCTTTCTTGTCTTCCGTTTGGTACCTCTTCTCCCCCTTCTTTTTTTTCCGTCCATGGCCAGGAAGGAAGGAGAGAAAAAAATAATCTTGGTAGATTATATCTTACATCATCCCTTATTTCAATATTTTTACTTTGCCCCATTTATTTTAACTCTTATCCAAATAATCCCTACTAAACTTAATTTATAACAATTTAATTCTAAAAAAATGTTAATCACTTTAAACAAATATCATTCCATACAATTAAAACTAAAATTTTTTCATAAATCCTTATTTTAAATTTTCGGAATCTCACATTTGAGAAATCGTATAAAACACATTGTGGTACCATCACACCACAAAGGCTTAAAATGATAGGCTACACTACGCTTTGAGCTACATGTTAAACACGCTTACTTGGGATTGAGAAATCATGTAAAACATGCTTTCTCGGGGTTGTGGAGCCGCTAGGCCACAAAGGCTAAAACGACGGGCTACAATACAAAGGAGAATTTGAGAAAGACATGTAGAAGACGTTCACTCAAGGTTGTGGTCGCATTAGAGCACAAGGCTGAAAACAATGGGCTATAAATACAAAGGAGAATTTGAAAAAAATGTGTAAAACATGTTTACTCAAGGTTGTAGTGCCGCTAGATGACAAGGTTTAAAATGACGAGGTACAACTATAAAGGAAAATTTAATAAATACATGTGAAAACATGTACTCAAGATCACAAGGTAAGATTTGACATTTTCAGCACAAAACCGAGAATTAAGTTTGAACGAGATATGTTGAAAAATATGGAAAGGACAATAAGGATCATAACAAATATATATATATA
>JAUMHB010087645.1:0-11449 GCA_032359685.1 Pittosporum tobira
AGTCAAGACATGAGGTCAACTATGTGCACTGCTGGCAAATTTCAAGATGAGTTCCTTTCTTCTTGCAAGTTGCAAGTATCAAGACTCCTTTAGTTTCTTCTATGATAAAAGCAAACACATTAATTATGTTTCATACAAGCTAGTAGGAATTTGTATGAAGATAATTCTAGGAAGTTCATTTGGGTAAAGATAACTGTGCACTACAATGGATAAGTCTTATTTACTTTAATTTTTAAATCTCAAACAATAATAATAAGATAATTACACAAAACTCTATTACAAATTATAAATTTATATTCTCATTTTTAATTATTTATTAGGATTTTTGAATGGGAAAAAAATATGTGACATGTCATAACTAAGTTTAGCTATAGATCATTCTAATAACTTATAGATTTTTTTTTTGTTAATGAAGTATTATTTCTTTTGTAAATAATTTTAAAATTATTTCATATATTTTATAAAAAATAATATTTATTAAGATTTATAAACAGCTCGTGCATTTGCACAGATTTCAAACCTAGTAATAATAATAGGGTGACTCAGCACTGCCGAAGGCTCTCTCCATTTTCCAGTTGGAGAAATGCTGAATTTTTGTGCCTGCATATTTTAAAATAGAAGAAAAGAGGGTGTGAGAATATATTTATTTAATTGTGTGAACATAAATGTTTTAAAAAATATATTTTAAATAAATTGATATTAAAAAATAAATCGCTTAAAGTAGTTTTATTCATATAATTGCGTAAATATTTGCTCGCCGCCTGCGAACTCAACTACAATTTCAAAACTTTCTATCATACTCGCTCCTGCTAATAGTCTTCTGTGTTTTATTTTTAGTTGCAAGTCTTCTGTGTTCAACTAAGGGCCTCATATTTGTATAATACTCGCTCCGTCCAAAAAAGAATGGGGCTTGACTCATCATTTTGTGAGACAAAATGATGAGTCAAGTCTCATTCTTTTTTGAACGGAGAGAATATAATGTAATGTAAAATATAAATCTAAACCGTTAGATCGTGTAATTGCCTGTTATGGATCTGGTGGCTACAAAAATGCATAAGCAAAAATTGTGTCCGGTCAATCTAATCCTATAGTCCAACAATTTGCCATCACAACATTGTCTGCTTGCCTTTATGTTGGCCCCAAGTCGAGAGCTGAGGCAATTATCTCCACAATGGAAGTCAAGCCAAGAGGTAAACTATGGGTGTACTGCTGGGAAATTTCAGGATGAGTTCCTTTCTTATCATATCACTATCAATTCAAAGAATCCCGCGTTTTAAAATTTACTATTATTATTATTTTTTTCAGAAACAAAAAAAAAAAAATATATATATATATATATATATATACACTCTGCAATTTCAGAGTAAGAAATTTGAAAACGCGTTTTTGTTCTTTTTTCATCATCTCAAAGTGCAAAACTACAGCACTTTATTGTGTATATATTTGGAGAAGACGACAAAAAAAATAAAAAATACTATTATTCAGAAGCCAAAAACAGATTATTGTTCTGTTCCTATTATAGAAGTTTACATATTCAACTGAGACATGATTGTTTACCGACACCGACATCTGTATAAGTTGTTCTTTTTTTGATAATTATATGTGAATTTTAAATAATTGATGCATTGTATATCCACACACATCCAATATGCCCGACTACTAATATGCTCTCTCCGTCTTAAAAAAATAAATTTTATAAATGAGACCTCGTGTTTGTATTTTAGTTTATCTCATAAAAATTGTAAAATTAAATTAGATGTTATTCATTTGATTTATAACATTTTTTCAATTTTTGTTATAACTTAAAATAAAAAATAGAAAGATATAAAATAAAATAAAAGTAAAAAAAAAATGGAAGTCGACAAAAAAAGTTGAACCGCGTATTTTAGTTTGTCTCACAATAATTATAAAAATAAGTTAAATGTCATTCATTTGGTGTTTAACATTTTCTCTTCTAAACTTAATATAATAACTTAAATTTATAAATAAATTTTAAAAAATCTAAAATAAATATTTTTTTGTACACTAATAAAGTGTAAAATAACGTCAAATTTTAAATACTTAGTTTTAAATTTGAATTTAATTTTTGTTATAAATTAAAGCAAAAAAAAAAAAGCCCAAAAAAAAGGATGGGGGGACCCATTTCCGAGGGGAACCGACAAAAAATGGAGAAAAAAAGGAAAAAAGAAAACGCGCCCCCTTCCCCCCCCCCCCCCCCCCCCCCCATTTCCCGTCCCTTTCTTCTGGCAAGTTGCAAGTTTCAAGTTTCTAGACTACGTAGGTTTCTTCTATGATAAAAACAAACACTACACACTAGTAGGAATTTTTACAAAGATAATTGTTGGGAGTGCATTTTAGGCCAAAGTAGTACTCTGCACTCGTTATTGTATCAACACATTAGAAAGGTAACAGAAGGAGAGAAATATAGGACAACTCCGGAAAATGAGAGCGAAACACATACTGTTTGTATTTCTATTGTACCTTGCTCAAACCTTAAGTGGAAATGAAAGGGATCATCTTGCTTTGCTGGACTTCAAATCAAAGATATCTCATGATCCTCAAGGTGCTTTTAGCTCGTGGAATAACTCTCTTGAAATCTGCAACTGGGAAGGGATTATATGCAGCCATCGGCACAGAAGAGTCACCACCATAGATCTTTCATCCAAAGGCTTGGTGGGTACCTTGTCTCCTTATATGGGAAACTTAAGCTTCCTTCACAAAATCATTCTTTCCAACAACACCCTTCACGGAGCAATTCCTCAAGAACTGGGACGTCTATCTAGGTTACAAGTTTTAGATCTGGCAACAAATAATCTTGGGAGCGGAGAACATCGTGACCTGAATTTCCTTCAGTCGTTGACCAATTGTACCACTCTGAAAAAATTGGAACTAGGGGCCAATAATATCGGAGGATCATTGCCCCATCTTATTGGCAATCTCTCTACTGAACTAACATGGATAAACTTTGCAGGAAATCATATTTCTGGAAGCATCCCTTATGAGATATGTAAGTTCATTAACTTGGTCTATTTAGCTTTGGATGATAACAACTTCACAGGAATTATTCCAACTGAAATCATCAAGCTTGTGAAGTTGGAACGAGTTTTTCTATCTAACAACAGACTTGTAGGGAAGATTCCAGCCTCTATAGGAAACCTATCCATACTGGACGAATTTAAATTAGACAATAACATATTAGAAGGAAATATTCCTCCTAGTTTTGGGAAATGTAAAATGTTGGTCCTATTAGATTTGTCCCAAAATAATCTCACTGGAACTATACCCAACCAACTTTTTGATGATTCCCCTTTTTCAATCGTGCTAAATCTTTCTCGAAACCATTTAGTTGGATCACTACCGTCGGCTATCGGAAATTTGAGTAACTTAGGTGGACTTGATGTCTCTGAAAATGAGCTGTCTGGAGAGATTCCAGCTGCCCTTGGTTCTTGCGCTAGCCTCGAAAGGCTATACATCCAAGGGAACTTCATTCGAGGATCCATTCCTAATTCATTAGAAGCTTTAAAAGGTTTGCGAAATGCTGATCTTTCTCGTAATAACTTTTCTGGGATAATCCCGAATAAGTTGGAAACCTTAAAGTTGGAATACTTAAATCTGAGCTGGAATGATTTTGAGGGCGAGGTACCGGTCAAGGGAGTATTTGCATATGCAAGTGCATTTTCAATAGTAGGGAATAAAAGGCTTTGTGGAGGCATACCCGTACTGCAGCTTCCAATATGCAGTATTGTTGGACCAAAGAAACATAAATTGTCTCCTGTAGGGGTATTATTAATTTATATACTTTCTACGCTTTTAGGCTTAACCATTGTTTCTTCATTGTTTTACTTTCTCCTTAGAAGAAGGAAAAAGGAGATGCCATATTCCCGATCAATATTGATGGCATCGAACTTGGCCTTTCCGAGGGAAAAAAATTTAACGGAACCGTCCTTCAAAGTGTCATATGTGGATCTCCACATTGCAACTAATGGATTCTCATCAGCTAACTTACTCGGTTCAGGTGGTTTTGGCTCAGTGTACAAAGGAATATTTGGTCAACAATATCTTCGTTCTGCCCTTTGGTATAACGGATTGCTAGATAAAGATGGAACAATAGTTGCAGTCAAAGTATTCAACCATAAGCGCAAAAGAACATTTGACAGTTTCATCACCGAGTGTGAAGCCTTAAGAAATATTCGCCACAGAAACCTAGTTAAAATTATAACTACGTGCTCAAGTGTAGACCGAGAGGGTAACGATTTTAGAGCTATTCTTTATGAGCTCATGGAGTATGGAAGTTTAGGGAGGTGGCTGCATTCAACTCAAGAAGCACATTTTGTTGGGCTCGACAAGCCTCATATACTAAATATTCGTGCCAGAATTAACATAGCGATTGATGTGGCATCTGCACTTTCTTATCTTCATCATCAATGTGGAGACCCAAGAATACATTGTGATATAAAGCCAAGCAACATTTTGCTAGACAAGGACATGGTAGCACATCTCGCAGATTTTGGACTGGCACAGTTTCTTCCTGAATTACCAAAGCCAGATCGAAGCAGCTTAAAGCAAGATCGAAGCAGCTTAGTTAGATTACCAGGAACAGCAGGATATATACCCCCAGGTAAAATTACAGTAAGACCTGAATCACTCCTAAGTTAGCATAGGATGCATTTAATGCAGAATTACTGAGCTAGCTTAGGACGCTTTATTAGCAATATTGCATTTTAAATCTATGGAAGTCTCTCACATCCATACTAGTTAGATAACAATATTACGTACCTCCTCCGTCCAGTAATAAACATCACAACTCAACTACTCCTTTTATCTTAAATTAGCTGGGTTAGATAAGTAATTGTCACAATAGACCTCTAAAAAGCTGTATTCATTCATTCCAGATGGATCAAAGTTTGTCCATAGAAATATTGAGTTCTTTTTACATCGATTATACACATAATGGTGACAATTGTTAAAGGACGAATGGAGTAATTTTGATGCTCTCCTTTTCTCATGATCCATTCAAGTACTTGCGACAAATCATCTCTAACTTCCTTCGTACTAACATTTTCCCGTTATCAGAGTATGGTCTAGGAAGCTTGGTATCAACCGAGGGGGATGTCTACAGCTATGGAATTCTTTTGTTGGAGATGCTGACGGGGAAGAAGCCAACTGACCGTATGTTTCATGGAGGTCTTAACCTTCACACCTTTGCTTGGATGGCCTTGCCAGACCGCGTAAAGGACACTACTGACCCAGTCATTCTCCGAGAATCTGCAAATGGAGAGGATGGCTACCAAATGGAGAAGTGTCTGACTAAAATGTTCACTGTCGGTGTGAGTTGCTCCATGACATCACCACATGTTCGACCAAACATGAATGTTGTAATACGGGAGCTGGAATCAGTTAGAAGCATCTTTAAGTAGATTCAGCTACGTTCTACCTAAACTTTTCAGATATTGAAATGTTCACTAGCTCCTTGTAACCCTATTTGATTTGGACAATAAGGTCCAAAGTCCAGAACCCAAGAGGACCACCCCTAGGGTGAGCCGCGAGTGGATCCCTTGGGAATCTGACCCATTTCCTACCGTCTACTTACACACATTTATATATGTTCAAGGAATGGTGTTCACCATGCATGATTTCGATGGTAATGGAGACGATCAGACATGGCAGATTAGTGGCAATGAAGTTCAGCATACAACGTCCTTAATTTGAACACAAGCAATATACCGCAAAAATGGACACAGTTCACAATAATGCAATAATAGGGGACCTAATAATCACATTATAAATAAGTCTTACTTCCTAAAATTGTACTTTAAAGGAGAATCTAACAAACACATTCACCTGCTCTGCTTCAGATGAAATGTGCAAGCTATTTTCAGCACCTTCAATTATTATTCCTTCCCAAAAATGATCAAACTCACGCAGCTATTCCAAGATATAATGTGTGGGTCCACAAAAGTATTATCATTTCATAAGTTTTTCACCATGCTTGAGACATTTTGACGAACACCTGGGGGGCCATTAGTCACGTATGGCACCATGGTTACCATTTGACTTATCTTCTGAGCAAAATAATGCCATTTCCTTGGGATTAATAAAGACGTCTATGGCTCTGTGGCCCTGTTTGTCTTATTTTTAAACACATGAAAAAAATTTTGCTCATTTAATTTAAGCTATACGAAAAAATCTTTATGGTTAATAATCTGCCACAAATAATCTTCTGCCTAATAAAAATAAGTCGGTAGCAAATGAGGCAGTCCAAATCTGCAGTCCCAAATAATGTCTTTATCTGTTATCCCAATCTAATCCACCGATTGTATTGAGTAAAGCTATCCTTCATACTCATTCCATCCAAACTCTCCATACTCTTCATCTCAATCATCTATTATAATCTCAATCATTTATCAAACAATGGCTTAAATCAAATATGTGATAAATGGAGGATCGATATAAAAAGTATGAAAAATATGGAAGGAATGAGTATGGAGGAAAGTTTGACTTTATTATATTAAATATAAAATTTATAATTATTTTTTACAATTAATAAACTTACATACAATATAACCGTTGAATTTGATTTGAAATAGTAAATGAGACAGCAGATTTGGACTCAAATGAGACCTCTAATCAAAGCAATCTAATGAATTGGTGCTTACTCTGTCTAAATTTTCAACATATGAGCACATTTTCCTTCTTTCTTTCTTTCTTTTTTTTTGGAAAAACAATTCAAAATTGTTCAATTTCAAAATAATATTAACGTTTTAAAATATGAGATTATTGACATTTGAATATTAATTTTAAATATTTTTATATTTAATTTAACACGAATTTATTTGAGTATTGAAAAATTATTAAAATAATTAATAATATTTTTCAAATTTTGATATAATTGTATTGATGATACTTAAATAATTTTATATAATTTCAAATTTGAAAATATACAATATTGAATAATTATTTTTTTCTATTTGACTTGAACCCTTGAGCTGCAACGTAAACGAAGATGTTTTATTACTAAGCTATCAACTTTGATTTTATAAAACTGAATTTTTTTAATCATGTGCTTTTATATTTTATAACGAAATAAATAAAATATAGTCTGAGAAGCCGAACTGAAGTTGGGTCCGACTCCAAGAACTTGAAATAGAATGGACAGCTCGGCACCTTAGGCCCAGCCCATATGGCCCCTGATTAACTATTGTCTCAAAATCACGTAATTTTCTATTTTAAAAAAAAAAAAAAAACAATTATAGTCCCGTGTTCTTCAATTTCTCTGAGGCCTGCAGGTATTATTCACGATTTCCACTTTTACACAAATCATTCTTCTGTTTAAAACAATGTCGTAGACTGGTAGCCATCGAAGCCGATGCATAAAGTTGATCTGCTTGAATCTTTTTACATTCAATGATGCTTGATCTAAGCAAAATAATAAAAATGTGAGTGTGTCGAATGCAAACGCGAAATATATATAATGAATTAGATTGAATTAAATAGAGTTATGAATATTATCCTGCTTTGGTTTTAATTTGGGTATAAAAAAAAATTGAATCTTTTACTGCATTGATTCAACTATAGGATGACTGGATTGAAGTGAATTTTGTAGCTGGCAAAAGGGTTTTTACATTTTGTGTGCTAATAATTTACCTGCATTAGGTTTAGAATTTGAATTTGGAAAATACTTTGTCTGGTTGAAAATTTGATAAGTGTCTAGAATTCATTGAAGGATTTCAAGAAGATATTAAATTTTTAATGCGCAAAGTAGTTAGATACATGTCTTCTAAAGATGCATCTTTTTAGATTCTGCAGAAGGTGAAGGATCAAGAAATATGCATCTTTGGCTCTAATGGAAACTGTTCCTTCTTCTACCTCCTTCCGTTTGGCATGCAACATCTGACAAGAATAAATATGTTTTCTTGCTTTTTCTAATATTCAGTCCAGCTCTCTTTACATATTGAAGGAAAATAGATCACAAAACCAAAAATACTTTTGAGTCAAAAAAATTCTGAACAACAAAATCTGTAATTCTAGAGATTTTAACATCAGTAGTTTCAAAATCATTAATTTTGAAACTCAATATATTTAGACCTCCTCAACATAACTTACCGTAAGTATCAATCTTTTTTATTTTCGCCTGCCCTTCCATCAGTTAACATTTTCATAACTTCGATTGGATCATGCAAGAATGAGTTCGCTGTTGTGTGTGTTTTCTCTCTCTACGTTCATGAGTTATTTGGAAATCCTTCAATTCTAGTCTATTATTATACTCCAATTTGCCGACATATAAATTTTTCAAGGTTAGAGGAAAGAAAAGCCCATCCCTGAAGGGCACAACTAAAGACCATAATGGTGGTGGTGGCCCCCGGTTCCACCACCTTCGCTAAGGAGATGGCCATCCGAAAACGTATCGGCAATATATTTAATAAAAGAGAGGAAGATTTTGCTTCATTAAGGGCATACAACGATTACTTGGAGCAAGTGGAAGACATGATATGGAACTTAGTTGAAGGAATAGATGTTCCAGCTATTGAATCAAAGATTGCGCGGTACCAGAAAGAAAATGCTGACCAAATAATGAATTCCCAAGCTCGGAAGGCGGAAGAATATGCAGCAGCATTGTCAGCAAGCAAGGGGCAGCCTGTTCATGATGATAATGATACGGCTGCTGGTCAGAGTTCCGAAGTTGGAATTGCTACTGGTGGACATTATGTCCCTGCAGTTGCTGGTGGTGCCATAGCACAACCAATCCCAATTGGATCGGGAAATAACATGCTGGGGTATCAGTTTGATGATGAAGAAATGATGAAACTTAAAGCAGAGAGAGGTGGAAAAGCTGGAGGGTGGAGCATAGGGTTGAGCAAGAAAAGGGCACTTGAAGAGGCCTTTGGAATCATTTGGATTTGAGTTTTTCTTCCCGTATTGTTTGCTGGGAAAAACAATTTTTGTTTCAGATTTCAACATGTTATTTTATAAAATTGATTAAAATTTTCATATTATATGGCTTATCCCTCCCTAGTTCGTATCTGTGAGTTGGGCTCGATGTAGATTTTCTTGGTCCTTTAAATTGTCAAACTAATTTCTCGTTGCTTGTAAAATTCTATTTATTGGTTCTAGCTCAAAAGAACCTATACATACATGAGTATTACATATTATACGCAATGTATTGTCTTTCTTCTTATCAAGCAGCTTCTATATGTTTCTAGTTGCAATGGATTCCACGATAGTGCAAGGGGGTATTCAGACGTTACTAACTGCTGAGCAGAAGGCCCAACAAATTGTTTCTGCTGCTAAAAACTGTAAAATTCTAATCCTTGAGTCAATTTTGTTAAGGTCATGTCTTAATTGTTTGTTATTTTGGACTTTGGGCAATTTCAAGCTCTTTAAATGTTAGAACAGAAAAACTAGTGCAATGCATTCTCAAAATTCAAATTGCTCCTTTTGTTTTTGTCGTTTTCATTTGTTATGATACATTCCATTTATCATATATATCTTCTTTAGCTCAGTGAAAATGACGAGGTGGAGGCAGGCCAAAGAAGAAGCTGAGAGAGAAGCAGCACTCTACCGTTCCAATATGGAATCCGAGTACCAAAACAAAATCTCAGAGGTAATGATTTATGCATATACTCCGTACTATAATACAAAATCAACATCATAATTGTCAATAATGAGTTCATATTTTTCCTTATCTGCCAAATTCCTTGAGATTCTTCTCATATTATGACCAATGTAAACAGGTGGGAACTCTGACTCCACTGTAAAGTGACTTGAAGTCGAAACTGAGACAAAGATTCAGAACTTGAAGGAGACTGCATTGAAGACTTCCCCAGAAATCGTTAACATGCTAGTCAAGTATATCACAACAGTCAAAAATTGACCAAATGAAGGTTTGTACAGTTAGCTCATCGATTACCATCAATTCGTCTCCTGTTTCCCAAGTGTTATTCTTGCATTATATACCAACTTGCCACAAGGTCTAAGCATAGAGCTTAAATCCTCCAGCGTGCGCGTGTGTGTGTGTGTGTGTTCATTTTCACCTTTTCCTTCTCCGGTTTTCCTTGAAGTAATTCAGTTTCATTTCATAGATACCAATATAAAAGACGGATGACCTAAGAAATGCCGATGGGTTTTAACACGTGCGAACTTTAGATGGATTTTTGGGTTTACCTTTAATGCCGTAGTTTTGGAAGAGAGATTGTTGAACTTCATCCTTTTAGTCATAATTATCGGATTTCGTTTATATTTTTCTTGTAGGAGAGTGCTGGACATGTCCGTTATGAATCATACGATCAACCACCTGCAATAATAAAGGAAGGCAAAGCTGGCCGAACGCGTTGAATAAGGAAGTTGCTCTTTGTAATCTAATGCACTTTCTTGGATTTGACGAAGGAAGCTGGAAATAATAAAGGAAGGCAAAGCTGGAAATGTCATATGTTTTTTGCTTTTAAAACCTTTTCATTTATCATACCATCCCATATTTGATGTTGGAATTTGTTGAAATTATCTAGACTGAATTATTTAATTCAAATAATTATTTGTTTGACAAATGTGGAAAAACAATGGTGAGTTTATTATTTTACTAATATAATAATAAACAAGAAAGGCCTTGAATAAGAGAAATAAAACTCTTCCTGCCTTTCCCTCTTTTTAAGAGATGATTATACATCCACTAAATGTAATTACAATTAATTAATGTTAATAATTTGTAATATAATAATAGATAAGAAAGACCTTTACTAAGAGAGAAATAAAATTCCACTTATATAGAGAATATAGGAATCGAAGTTGAAACTGATTGGTCACCGGGTTTTTTTTTTTTTTTTTTCAAGAGTGAATGGTAGTAATAGTTTCACTAAGCATATAAGTACATTGATTAAGTTAGTTGTTTTTTTTTTTACAATTAAGTCAATTATTATACTTTCTTTGTAAGTTATCTGGATCAGTCTTGATGTAAAAAATTGATTGAACCACACAAAAATTATGTATCTTGTCTAATTATTTTTCGTTCGATTTTATCTAATTTATTTGCATTTTTACGTTGTTAAAAAAACTAACAAATTTCTAACTCCATGGATATGACAAATGTTCCCCCCTCGCTCGATGGATACACGTCATAAATATGTATGCCAGTTGACCAATGAGGTAAGTTTAATGTACTCCGATACTCACTATTTACAAAATCAATGCCTCCATCTTAATTGAAGTACGCAAGCAATCCGAATCAAGAAGATCAAGAAACAAGAGACGGTTATTAACTGCTACTACCGTCAGTTAATACTAGTATTTAACTAAACTAAATATTTTAATCAACCATCATCCCTCTCATATCAATTCTGATTTCTCTCCATTTCTAGATATTTTGACATATTTGCGTATGATAGCTAGTTTAGTTGGCTGGCGAAAATGTCTTATTTTTGTTTATGATGGGAAATTTAATTGGGAGTTTCTTTATATT
>JAUMHB010087678.1:0-11447 GCA_032359685.1 Pittosporum tobira
CTATACCAAGCGTCTCTTATACTCCAACCCTCATGAATCAAATCACATAGCTATTTTATTTGCAGCAATTTTCACCACTCAAAAATTTCACACTTACTCAAACAAATATTATTTCCAACCGTCTATCATTATACTTATCCAAAATCAATCACTTACTAATTAAAGTTTATACCCTATTAGTATAATTTTTTTTTTACTAATAATTTTCAAGCACTTCATAAGCATCTTATACAGTAAATTTAATAATTCGTCCACTGACTCCTGTAATTATTTCTTATATGACAATTATGCTATATCAAAATTATTTTCATATATCCAGCTATACTATACTCTAAAATAATATTAGTATATTTGATGATTGCTGACAATGATCGTAGAAAATTATTTATAATACATCAACATCAAATATATATATATATATATATATATATATATATATATATATATATACACAATTATTTATATTACTGTTGCAATTTTTATCGGAGTAATAATACAGTGGAAAGTGACAAGCCAATAATTATTGACCATTTGAGTTTTAGGGCATCTCAAAAGTCGTCCGACGAATATTTGTGGGGTCTACACGTATTCCGTTGTGGGGTTCACAAATATTTTGCGGCGTACAGTACATAAACAAATATTCCCTAAGTTTAACGTTGACATTCTTTTTGTCGAAAACCAATATTTGTATTTAGCACCCTACAATTTATTTTATCCCCAAAATATCATATTGTTAAAAATAAATAAATTTCATAACATGTTGAAAATATTGGATTCTTACAATCTACTTCCTTTAAGAAATTTCGCCCATGAAATTTAGCGTACCTGGTATATCGAAAATGTGAGGATACTTAGATCGCATTTCTGACTCTAGCACCCAGGTCATCTCTTCCATACTATGATTTCGCCAAAGGACCTTGACTTGGGGTATAAGTTTTGACCGTAAAATATGCTCATTCTTGTCTAAAATACGGACTGGGATTTCTTCGTATGTTAGATCATCGGCAATCTCATCAGGCTCTATCTCAATGACATGCTTAGGATCATTCACATATTTACGTAACATAGATATGTAAAAGATATTGTGAACCCGCAATATCTGAACCTCATGAGTTAAATATCTGAACCTCACGAGTTAAAAAACTATGATACTCACATTAAATTTTATCACTTTCAATGAAGTGATTCGTATATTTATCCATCCCCACCCCCACCCCCACCCATGTTCTTCTTTTTTACGTTTACATTTTAATTCGTTTTTTGCATAACCCAAAATTTGAAAGGAGAAAATGTGTAACTAAGTTTAGAGGATATAATAGATTTAAAAAAAATTATGTTTGACTCCACCCGCAATATCTCCTCAACTGAGCTATGTTTTCATTTGTTTTATTAGTTAATTTCCTCAAACGCATGACGTGTTACGCAACCTCAGCTCATACTCATCTATTTAAATCAATTGAAGCTGTATGAATTGTACCCTAACTATCAGAATTATAAATGCAGGGAACATAAGCGATGTAAATGTGCATGCATTACCCCTGACCACATCGGTTATGAATTCCCAGTAACTAAGTTTCTCAAGAACTTTACCTCAATACAAACCCTTAAGGTCCAAGTCGTCCACCATGACCGAAAAAATTACTGCCTGAAATGGAAGAATTAAGATTAAGTACATATGAAAACAGGAAATGACTCAATTAGCTTATGATTATTAGATGAGCAACTTTTCATATAACAATAGATATTACGTCATTTCATTTATTTGGGACATGTTATTGACTCGAACATAGTGAGAATGAGTAGCCAGACACATCTGGGTCTAGTTTGATAAATATAATATTATATATAAAATCTATGCAATTTTCTTTTAAGGGGATGTATAAAACAGAGTTACTATTAACTGAAATTATGAATTATATAACCGATAGATTGATGTTTGCTGCTTATTAGTTTTCAAGAATTGAGAAAAATCTTACTCCTTGTTAAAGTTAGGGCTGTACTAATGGATTTTACACCATTGGGAATATAAAAATTAATTATATTAAAAAAATTGACAATCCAAAAATATTATTAAAAGTATTACCATTAATAACACATCTTTTCAAAAATTAAAAAATTATTTAAAAATAATAAATTGTATCATAAAAAGTTGAATATTAGACTCAGTGTCAGTGTGAAAGACAAATTAAGTAAAATATATTATTTTATCAATTTAAACTTTCACGTCAAAAAAAGAGTAAAGAAATGAATTCAAAGAAAACAACTCTCTAAGAGTCCTTAATTGAGACAACATGCTCTTTCAAATAAATAAAACGGATGTTATTGTGATAGCTTAAGAATCATAAATATTTAAATCTCTCTCTCTATATATGTATCTAACATAGTAGTAAATTTTTGAAAAATACCTCCACTAGCCCTTTTTTGCCTCCGCCAAAATTAAATTACCATTCATATGAGTGAACTAGTGAGAAAAACACTAAAATATTCATATAAATGATTAGTAAAAACAAAACTTAGTTATGAACTGAAATTACGGCTATCAAAATCAAAGTTGAGTTATGGTTTAAAATTTTATTTAGTCTTGAAATCGTAATAGAGTAGACACATATGCTGTCAAGGTTAAAATCCAATAAAATGTAGTGTCAGCCAATGAGTTTTTATGAGTTCTTAGTACAGTGATTAAGATCAAAAATTTGAGATCTCTTATTTTTAAGATGTCTTGAGATTATGATATTAATGTGGTTCATATGGGGGTCAATTATTGGTTGATGATTTAATATGATGTAATTGTAATATATGATATATTCAGTGTCGCATTCTACTAAAAATATTATATATAAATATAGATAGTGCCCGCTAAACTCTATTTGTCAAAACTTATTTGATTAGTTTATAATAATAAAATATTTTAAAATTATTTAAACTATTTTTTAAAATAAGTTATAACACTTTCCATGCAGAAATAAGAAAAAGTTGATTAATATTAATGGTTTCAAACCTGTAACTTTATTTGAACTACCAACTACGCGGGAAGGCCTAAAAGGTGTATTCAAGTGTCATATCTCCACCAAACTAGCACTACCGAAAACATGACCCGAACACTCGAAACCAAAATGCTATATAGAGAGTGTATTTAATTTCCTCCATCATGTTCGATCATCTTCATATAACAATAACTCATTCATCGTCTCTTCTAAGAGTATATAAAATGAAGAAGCTTAGCCAAAAAAGCAACATTATTAGAAGATCAACAACTACAACAAAAATTGGAGCCTGGGGAAATTGACAGGCAGCTTCTCCTTCTCCTTCTCCTTCTCCTTCTCCGTCTGCGTCCATCTCTCTCTCTCTCATCTTTCTCCTTCACTCATGGGTGAATTAGGCCTTCTAACAAATCGCCCCTGCAATTTCACAAATTAAATTAGTAGTTTGTTAAAACATCAACATTCTGTTGATCGACTTCTCTATCTCCGTTATTCTCTTTTTTAAATCTTCTGATAATTGAAAACAGAATCGGAATACCTTCATTCTAGGCCGTCGATCAGCGTTGACTTTTCTGACCTGGTACCTAATCTTCTTCGAGAAGAGCCGGTTGCGTCTCTTCTCCTTGTACCGCTGCACGCTAGCTTCTCTCACTCCTCCCTGCTCTGAGAATAAGTCTATCTGTGCCAGCCTGGCCTGTCCACACCAACAAAAATATGCCAATGGTTTGTTTATTCACTCGACACCACACCATACTATATAATTCATGTAATTACTACTATTTTACTATAGTTAGAATAAATAAATTTAGTACCGAGTACTCATTCTATCTCAAAAAAATAAAAAAGTGAAATGTTTGAAAAAATACATATATTAAGAAATGTATTTGATTATTAAAAAATATTATTTAAATTATTTTTATAGTATTATAATTTTAAATAATAGAGTAGCGATTACAGTGGTGGTACATAGTGTTAGAGTAATAGTTAAAGTGATGAACCGTAATATTGAAGTGATGGTTAAAGTGATAGACCATATTTAATAAAATAATAATAAATTAGACAATTTGTATTATTTAATTTTTAAGAAAAAAAAAACTTTGTACTTAAATTTAAAACAAAACGGCTAAAAAAATTATAAGTATTGCACTTTTTTTCCAGAGAGGAAATAAGAAAAAACCTACTATGGTAGGCAAAGCAACTAGCCTTGATAAAAGTATGAATTTTTCTATAAAAGGAACGTAGCGCGTCATAGCAAGCGCTACTTGCCGCTGCTCAAAATTCACTAACTAAAATAGATTCGTTTAAACTTTCTTGAACCAAGAATTCCTGGCGGGAGATGAGAAACTTACATGAATATCATTTACAGATGACTCCGAGCCTGAAATTTCATCGGGAAATGGCGAGCCGCGGTCTGACCAAGCGTCCAAGACCTTGTCATAATTCAACTTCAGGCGCGGCCCGGAATTCAATTCTGGAATTGAATTCTCCATGGTCTCTCCAAGAACTAATTTTTCTTGTTGTGAAGTTTTCCGTTCCACCACGGGTTTCTCGACCTTCTTTTTCTTTTTTTGCACGGTAACTTTCTTGAATTTTGGCGAAACATCAACCACATGAACTGTGGGAAAACTGTACCAGTTTGACTCATCAACATTTCTAAATGCACTCATTTCCCTTCTCATTCCAAACCCAAAATTAAATCTCCCATTAAATCCCAACCCCAATGGATAACCATAGCAAGTGTCAACTTGACCAGTGCAAGTATTGGATTCATCAACCAAGTCATTGTTCACACTTAAATTCCCCAATATGCTATCAATACCTTCCTCCATTTCCTCATCAAGCATCGATTCTGCATCAAAATCTTGGTACCCATCACAGAATTCCAAAGAGTTCCCGTGGAAATCGTTTTCCACGGGACTTTGACAAGGCTTTTCACAAGAATTGAGAACTTTTAGCTGAATTCCAAGTTTGGGTTTTTCTAGTAGTGGTTGATGGAGTAAGAATCCGGAAGTGTCGATTGGTGGAAACTGAAGGAGCAACTCTGGGGACTCATCCAAGAAAGTGTTGCCTAATTTGCTAAATTTAGAAGGCTGTTGGAGGTGTTTGCCGGAGAATATTTTGGGGTAGGCTGTGGAAAGAAGAGCTGCTGCCTCATTGTAGGTTTGATTGGGCCTTTTCCTTGGGGTTCGAGGCTTTCGGGTCGAAATTGCAATGGGGGAGTTGCTTGATTCGGAGAGTGTTGAAGATGGAGAAGATGAATGTGAAGTTCTACTAGAAGTACATGAGGATTTAACTATGTCAAGGTCAAACCCGTAAGCCCTGCCCCCTCCGCTCAAACAAGAAGACATTTTTCTAGATGAATTCAAACAAAAAAGAGAAACTTAACTGAAGAAAATCTTAGATGATTTTCAATAAAATGTCGAAAACGCAAACAACCAAGAAACCATCAAACCCTTAAGAAGCCAAATTGGAAGGAATTTGAGTATCAAATTCGAAATAGTATAGAAGCTTGACATTAAGCACTGAGAAACCAAGAATTAAGCAAAAGTATCTAAAGAACAAACACCAAGAAGAACATAATTTTTTGAATCCCCAATGTCAAATTCAATCTGAAAGTTGAAGAAAAGAAGAAAATTGGGCAGAAAAGACTGACCCAAATGCCAATTGTATCAAATTGGTGAGGATTGCTCCAAGAAAACTATGACCCAGCTCGCCTTTACCAAAATTAGGCCAGAAAATGCAAAAGGAAGCCTGAAGTTGTTGGATGTGTTGAACAGGTAAAAGAGCAATTTTTAATGAGAAGGCACAAAACCCTAAACCCTATGAATTACTTGAACTATAAGCAAAAGCTTGGTCTTAGATAAAATAGAGAAAAGGGCCAAAAGTTATATTACTGAAGTATCTGAAGAAGATACTAAACCCCAAAAAGGTAAATATCAAAACCTCGAAACTGATATTGAATTCATCGAAACATTGAAGTATCTTTGGCAATATGAAACTAATGAAGTTTGGCTTATGCTAATTTTCAAGCTGAATGAGAAAAGTAAGCACTCTATTTGTAGTTTCATACAGAAAATCTTTAGGAGGTACAAACGAACAGAGGACTCCGAAAAGTCTAGGGTGAATTACTGATATACTAGTGAATGCACAAACCCCAAAATTGAAAGTTATCATGAGATGGGTTATCCGGGAAGAATGATAAATATCTGAAAATGGAAAGTTATCCAATGAGAAAATCCCAGACTCCAGTGGATTACTGAAATAGTGGTGTATTTAGATGGAAACAGAGTCACGGGGACGGAACAGATGAATGGAAAAGATCCGTTAAGAGGTCAGTAAAATTGGGCCAGACCCACCTCTCTCTCGTTCTCTCTGACTCTAGAATGGACTGAAAGATTGAGGGATCAGCAGGAGTGATGGACATGAGAACAGAGGATGGGAGAAGGCCAGCCTCCAGCAATTCTTGGTGGACCACTGTGCTGTCTTTTTCTACATCTGATTGGTACTTTTGCTATTATTTTTATTTACTAATATACCCCTCGGTTTCTAATCTGCTTTGGTTAACTAAACGGTTGGATCGATTCTAAATTATTTGGAAAAAAAAAGTTAATTTGAGCTCAAATTCAAAAATTAATGACTAGAATATGAACAAATTTTAATATTAAGTGGATTAATCAAATCTTTATAATTTACTTATTTTCTATCTATATTCAATATAATTGGTTTATTTTAGGTTTAATAAATTATACGAATTAAAAATATACTCAACTTTGTAATACACCAGTCAAAAAAAAAAAAAAAATTCTTATATAGATTTTCTAATTCTTAGCACTCAAAATGAACAAAATTTATTGGGTTAAGATCAAGGATAACTCATCTTTCTTTGTTACTTGATTAATAACTACTTCATATGTTTCAAAAAAATTAACATAGTTTAATTTTTTTTGTCAAATTAACTATTTTTATATCAAAATTATTACTATTTCATACATACATAGATAGTATAACTATAATCATAAAAATTATATGAAAATATATTATTAGATATGATTTTTGTTTGTTTGAATACTTTGATACTCCATTTGTCCTAAAAAAAAATAAGTCAATATATATTTTTTATCGTCCCAAAAATAATGATTTAATCTACCACTTTTAGTTTATAATTATTTTCTTATCCTCACTTTATGTTACTAAAAACTCTTTTTTTTTTTCTTTATTTTATCATTATAAAATACACTTACAAATATAATCTTGTCAAAAAATTATACTCTCTTCTAAAAAGTTAATTTTCTTAATTTGTATATTTTGTATATTTTATTTATTCTTTTTAGGATGGATTAAGTATCAATTAACAAAAAAAAAATCAAATCAAATCAATTTACAGGGAACGGATGGTGTAAGAATTTATTCCATAAGATTAATCCATTTTTACAAATGTTATAAAAAGACATGTGCCTAAATGAATAGGGTTATAATGGTCTTTACATAGGAGGCCCAAATAATTTTTATGACACTGCCGTCTTTATTCATTTTTGCAGAGGGGCAATTTGGTAAGTAGGAGAATATAATCTCCTATTCATGGGCATGGATGGATCACTTGATTGGCTTTTGTTCTTAAGTTATGTCACCCAATACCCCCCCACCTGCAAGAATTTTGATAAAAATGATTATTGGGAAGTAGGCTTTCTTATCTGATGACATGGCAAAATATAATTGGCCACAAAAGATTTTCTTAGGGCTGACGTGGTATAGCCTTTATTGGTTACCGGAACTTCACGTGTACCTAGAAGAGATGACGATTTGTGGATCTAAAAATCGAAGATAATTTTATCTTGTGGCGTTCTCTTTGTGGCATATGGCAATCCTACGTTTGGCTCTTCAGCATCAATGGCTTCAAAATGGAAAAACCAAATTATCTTTGATTTTTATTTTGCATAAGTGGCCCCACTAGCTAGTTCAACATTTATTTTATTACTATTATTATTCTTAGATCTCAATCAAACCTGATTATTTTATACCCTTCCGATTTTTTGTTAGTATTTTATTTGTCGCTTTTGATTGGAAACTATCATTTTCAACATGTTATATTATTATTGATTGAATATCATATTGAACTAACTAAATATCAAAAGTTTTCAGAATAAGTATCTAAACAATTTTTTTAAATTTTATTATAATTATAAAATATTATTATGAGAAATTAGAAGATTATTACTCAAAAGATAAAACATTACTCAATTTTTTCTACCCACCATAGAATAATATTAAATGTCTCAGTTTTATATTATTTTAATATATGAATTGGTCAACATCATAATGAATCTCAATTAAGCATAATTCATTTTAAATATAAAATAATGTGAATTTGAGACAAATTCAAAACTCCTATCATTATTATATGTACATCGTGAGATTTAAATGTCTTCCATTTTATTTCTAGAAATTGGTACATAAGGTTTTATAATTCCGTTATACTGTAATCTTGTACTACAAATGATCGTATTCAGTATATATAAGTCTTATGCAAATAACATCATTTAGATACAATTAAATATACATGCTTTTATTATTTTATTACAAATATAAATATTTTTTCCTTACTTTAATTCGTGTCTATATTCTTGTACTGCCTGTTAATATAAGTGTGTTGTCGTTGCATTCAAAAGAACAGCTGATGGGATTTGAAAAAAGAAAAGAAAATAAAATTAAAAAAAAAAGAATAAGAAAGTAAACCATAAATTATAAAGACAATGTCTACATAATTATATAATTCAGGGATAATTTTCACTTTACCCTCGTTTTTTACATCCCTATTGATTTTGGCCAGAAGGATAAATATTTTCCACAACTCCACTTAGGTATGGCAATGGTACGGCATGATGGGGGTACCCTCACCCCTTTCCCGCTCCGTTTAATTTTTTTCTTCCAATACTCGTTCTGTCACATTTAGTATTATTTCCGAATTCGATCCGACCCAATAAATAATATTCCATATTCGTCTCACTTATAATTTTTTTTTAATTTTTTTCTAATACCAAAGTCCATATATCCAACTAATTATGTCATTTTTACTAAATTCTAATAAATTATTAATACTTTTACTTAATTATAATAGATTTATATAAAAGAAAATAATATATATATATATATATATATATAATTGAGATGGATTCGGGCGTGGGTTTGATAGGTGATACTAATCCGGTTGGGTTTGGTTGGGGAATGGACAATTTCCAGACCCGATCGGATTTAAATTATTTTTTCTTATATCCGCTTCACAACCCACTTATACATTCCATATCAATTCCATTAAAATCGAATTTGATCAAATACCGTTGGATTCAGACTTAATTGTCAAGCCTAACTCCACTAGGCAATCATCTTGTCTACTTATGTAAGTATATGAGTAAATTGAGACTAAAGGAGAGTTGCATTCCGATAGGACTCATTAAGAATATATGTTTGATGCGATAAAAGTAAATAAAAAATTTGAGTGTACAATTTAAATTTAACATAAAATTTTATTGTAATAAAAAATTCAAGTTATAAAATTAATGATTTATCAAATAAACAAACTTATACATTATATTCATAAAAACAATTGATCAATAATAGACTATCGTGAAGATGTCATTGTTTCATCACATACCTGGGTCATCTCAAGGTTTTGCTTTTTCAGGGTTTATAAATTTTATTCATATTCCTTAGATATTTCTCAAAGTATCTCTCTCTGACTTTTTAATAATAATAATAATAATAATATCTTTAATGATTCTTTTTATACTCCTACCATTGTCCCTTAGCGGAACCTTTGTTCTCTATCTTCACTTATTTTCCATTTTTTCCAATATTAAATACTTATTTAAAATAGTTTTAAACTAGACGGCCTTACATGTTCCACGCTGCTTTTATTTGCCAAGGCCTGGTCTCTAAAAATTGTCCATTTCATTTATTTAAGTTAAAAAGTAGTAACATTTTTAACTAGTCTTGTTTTGCTGATAGTTTTATTACTTTCATGATGATTCTAATTTTATTTAAATTAAAAAATAATTTTATACTAATATTAAAATATATCATACTGATTATGTGAAATTAAATGTAGTACGTAGCAGACATTAACTTAACGTTTTTTTAGTTGCATTTCTTGAAATGGTGAGATTGAATACTTTTTAATATAAATAAATATTTGAATAATATTAACTGGGCATGGAGCAAGATTAATTAATTATATATATATATATAATATCACAAAAAAAAAAAAGAAAAATATAAGAGAAAAATCTTAAGAAGCTATAGACTCAACCGCGTACGTAAACATCAAAGAAGCATATGCAGTTTTCTAACTCGGGCCACGTAACCACCACATCCTTTAATTTCTTTGAGTCGCACCATAATAATGATTAATGACAGACACCAGCTTATCCTTATCTTGCTATCAAACTCAACATGGATCTTCCGTGGCCTTTTAATTCGGATAGACCTATTATAATACATATGGCGTGTTTATTTCAGTTTATTAAAATTGATTATAGTTTATTTTTAAAAATTAATTAATTTAAAATTAATTATTTTTATTAATTAAAAAAATTATAAGTTAAATATAATATATACTGTCAATTTATTTGAAAAAATTAATCAATAATTTTTTTTTTAATTTATAAATTATTTTAATTATAAAATAAATTATTCTAAAATAAATTATGCGAAACAAACTCATACATGCAAGAATAAGGATAAGTAGTACAGTCATAAAAACCCAGAAACTTCATGGCTTGCCTGGTACATTTCTGTACACATGCACTACACCAGGAGTAACGTATTCGGTGTGCGCACGACCATAAATTTCAATGTACTCGTATATATTTCCTTCTGTCAATACTGTCCGTTAGGTGGTTAGTATTTTTATAGCTTTTGTGTAGCTATTTAATTTTACCTATTATCACTCGTGGAGTGTGACACCCCCAAAATTTGGGCATCCACACTCCGACTTGGGTTGCTAATTTATTATTAAATCTATGTCTTACAAATACACAAGTCATAAGTGATTTAGCTGAAAATACAAATAATTATTATACAGCTCTCTCTACACATCTTATTCTTCTAGTAAATAGCACGCAGTGGAACAACTAAGCATCTGGACCTCTAGTTCAATCACCCCAATAACCTCGTTATTAGATATCTGCACCTGAAAGGAATATGAAGCAAAGGAGTGAGTTCAAATAGCCCAATAAGGAACACCATAACTAAGATAACTGAAACAAGAAAGTTATCATTAGTCTAATAAGTCAACAGACCGAGTATAAATGAGAACATAGACATATGAAATATTGTCAAATGTAACTGCATGTAAAGATAATGAAATAAAACAGTTATGAATGTCTAATATCTTCATTCTTTAAACCGTCATCAGAGTATCATTACTGGACATGCCAGCATATATGACTTTACCACACAGGTAAACGTCAC
>JAUMHB010087689.1:0-11446 GCA_032359685.1 Pittosporum tobira
GATTATGTTATTATTATTTTCTCATGATTACTATTATTATCATTATTTTCAGAAAGGTTAAATTACTAAAATACCCCGATGACATATTTACTAAAATACCTTTCTATCCAAAAGACAGAAATACCCTTCTGTATATTTTTCCAAAATACCTATCTGTAGTAAATTACTAAACTGCCCTTAGGGCATAATTTACAAAAATACCACTGCAGCACTATTTACAAAAATATCATTGCAGTGTTAATTACAAAACTGACACTTATCTTTATTTACAACAATGCCATTGAGTTGGAAAAATTAGTACATAACATGTTAAATTCATTTTTTTTTTGTAACTTGGAAATGTAATTTTCTTAAAATTAGAAAATGTTATATTTAATCAAATTATATTTTATTTAGCTAATAAATTAGAATATTTAAGGAATATTATTTTAAATTCCTTTTCAATGATTTAAATATCATTACGATATGTTTACATATCATATTTATTATTTTTAAACATCGTATATTTTTATGAATTTAATGTTATGTTCATTTTTCATCCGAACAAGGATCCCATGAAGTATTTTAGGGTTAAGAATATCACATGATAAATACGAGGAGCAAATTGGATGGAATGAGTCAAATGACAAATTGTCAGATAATAACAATTTTGCCCCTTGAAATTTTGTGTGCGCACATGTCATTTTAATTATGGACTCCAAGATGCTTAGTATTATTTTGAGAGTGAGCGACCTAGTTTTAAAACAACAATACTAACGTTAGGCCGTTATTATTATGGGAACGTATGTGAGAGGGCAAGGAAGGCCTACGATCGCAAAACGTGTTACGTGGACAATTTAGGAAGCGTTGCTAAGGCAAGTTATTACTCTCCGCCTCTATTTATAAGATATTGTTCACTTATGCATGCAAGTTATTATTCTCCATTATGTATAAGTTATTGTTTACTTATGCATGCCATTTATTTCAACTATTAGTACATATGATGTAATTTTCCATATACGTATTTGCCATGATTGTACAAATTTAATTGCTTGTACATTATTTATTGCCTCAAATTAAATTCTTGAACTTGCTTAAAATGATTATGCATATATATCATGTGTAAACATGCCACATTATTGATAGCGTTTATCATTTCACATGATTCATGATAATTTGAGATCGAATATTAAACATAGCTAAAGACCGGTGTGCCGGGACCCTACATGGTTAACTCCTATAGTTGTGACGTATACGGGTACAAGTTGCTAAACTTGACGGTGTGTCGAAGATGACGAAATGACTGTGTATTGAAATGACTAAGTGTAGGGCAGAAATGTCACTTAACTGATGTTCAATTATTCAAATACTAAATGTTGAATGGCATGATGTTACATTTACTCGTATATTATGCATGCGTTGATGGAATTCATATTAACTCGTGAATTCAAATATTAAAGTTTTAATAATTCAAAACCATACCGTTTTATCTTTTTAACTGGAATGATCATTTTATTTAAAATAGAATAATTTCTTGCTAAGCACATTTCGCTCATTCTTGCTATGTTTTATAAACCTCAAAAATCAATCGAGCGAGACGAATCCTCGAAGGGCAAAGGCAAGATAGAATATTACTAAGATGTTCCCGGATTTTTCTAACTTATACGTTGTAATTGAATATTGTACGACTTCTTTTCGTACTTAGAACCCTTATATTGTAAGACCTTAATTATTTAATTAAGTTTCATGCTTCTGCTGTGTGTATATTTATCCGTATGTGAGATCCTTGTAAGATATAACAGGGCGAGCTGTCAAATATTGACAACTTAGTATATTTAGATAATATCTGACGACCCGGTTTCCACGAGAATTCAGAAATGAAAATTTGGGGGCGTCACACTTTTGGTCCTGTATAACATTTTATTTTATTTTGTCACATTAAAATTAAATATTTTGATTAGTTGTAACGTGTCATTTTTGACAAGTGACAATTTATAAGTGGATTAAAAATTTAATCCTCTACATATAACAATACGTTTTTCATTTTAAAATTGAAAAAACATGTGTTTTAACCAAGTAAATTTGTGAAATCATAAAATTTAAAATTTAAATTAATTAATTTTATTTCAATTAATATTAAAATTAATATTGTAAACTATATACAAAATAACACTACATATCATAATGTTTATTCATTTTTTCAATAAAGAGAATAGACAGATAAAATTTTGTTTTATTTTATTTTAATTCATATCAAAATTAATATAACAAATATTAACAATAATAACTATTGAAGAATGTTGAGAGGAAAAAAAATACTTAAAGATAAAAGAGTTATGAATCGGCTTCACACTCTCTTATTCCAAATTATAAATTTGAATTTAAAGTAAATTTATTTGATTTTAATTGATGTAAGAGTCAATATTGTAAACTATATATGAAATACTATTATGTTAAAATTTTAAAATTATTTTATTTTAATTAATATCAAAATTAGTATAACACATAATAACATTAATAACTATTCAAGAATATTGAGAGGAAAAAAAACTAAAAAATGAAAGAGTTATGAATCGTGTTCACATTATCTTATTCTAAATTATAAATTTGAATTTAAAGTGAATTTATTTTATTTTAATTGATATCAAAGTCAATAATGCAAACTACATATAAAATACTATTACGTTCAAATTTTGAAAATTTATCAAGCTTATATTAGAACTTAAAATCTAAAATTTTAATAAAATTTTATTTTTATATAAAATGGTTTCTTAAAAAAAGAGTGTGACATGTGGCGGCCAACAAAGGTCTTGTCCTAAATAATAAAATTTCTTTTATAAAAAGATGTATAGATTTATTTATGATTAGGATTTTAGATGAGAAAGTGGGAAAATACTACACACACACAAAAAAGAGAAAAAATGACAAAAAATATATTTTCAAAATTTTAGAGTCAAACCTTAAAATCTTAATTTTTAAATTTGCATGCATTAATCAAATTTTAATTAATATGAATTTAACGTTGTAACTGTTAAAACGTTTATCAAAATTAAATATTAGGATTTCGATAATTGCCTCTTCAAATATATACTATGTTTTTTCTTTTTTTTGAAACGGGCAAAAGTAATACTTCTAAGTAAATTATCTTTACACTCCGAGTTGAAAGCAATTCATTTATACTTCCAAGTAAATTGGGCCCACAATAACTCCTACAAATTTGGATTTTAAAATTAACCTATAATCAATATATTTTCTAATATGCGTGAGAAGTTCAATATTATTACTTATCATTAATATTTTTTTCACATTTAATGAGAAAGTTTTTCATTAATGGTTGTTGTATATTAAAATATATTATTGTTATTATATCCTTGTATGTTCATCATTAAAAATTTATTTATTAATTGCACTACTGATATTTCAAAGTTATATCTCATACTTAAATTTTACATATTTTTATGCACATTTCTTTTTAATACAATTAAAAAATCGATTCTTACTTTAATTTTTAGAAACATAAATTTATAGTTTCACTTAAATTTAAGATGTTCTTTACGGGAGGGAGTATTATGTTTTTGTATCATAAAATGGTTGTTATCAATATATTTGAGAAATTAATTATGGTTTATATTTAATTGCAGCATAGTGAATCACTTCAAGTTTAAAATGTAGCAGACACTAGTGGATTTTACTAATTATATAAGAAAAATGTGTTAAAGAAAATATTTTATGGTAAAATATTTTTTGAGAAAATGAGTTCTAGGAAAATGACTTATTTTCTGATATTTGATGGTTAAGCTGAAAATATATTTTTATATTTGGTTCTCGAAATAAATTTAACAATTATGTTATTGTAAATTAATATAAGTATATTTCAAATTTTTTAATAAGATAAATTAAGTTTTTACAATAAAAATTTGAATTTATTTATATGTATGTAAAAACTTAATACTATCATCTAACAATAAGAATGTTAATACTTTATAGGAAAAAATTTAATAAGATAGTGATTTTGAAGATTTTTCAGAATAAGGAAATTTAAAATTTAAGAAATATATCTGTATATATAATTCAATATGAAAATACTAATTATGCATATATTGTGAAAATAAAAATAAATATATTTATTTTAAAAATAAAATAAATAAAATAATGATAAAAATGATAAAATAAAAGTGTTGTAAAAAGTGACAGAAATAGACAACATTGAGATCACTTTCTAGAAAATGACTTACATATTTAAATATGTAAGTTGTTTTCTCAAAAAAACAATGAAATTTTTCATTGACCGAAAAATGATTCTAGTTGATTGGATTTTCCTTGATATATCAAACATTGAAAAACGTTTTTTAAGAGAGCTTTCGATATAAATTTAACAGTTCTAGTTTTTTAAGAGAGCTTTCGATATAAATTTTAAGATGTTTTAAAAGTACATTTATACATTATATTTTCTATAAATTCTTATATTCTTAGCATATTTGTATGCTTTACTTTTTATTATGCTAAAACATATTTGTATTTTATATTTTTTATTGAGGGTGTGGGAGGTGAACAAGTTCACGCTATTACATAAACATGTGTGCTTTAAGTTATGTACTTTTTATTATAAATTTGTTGGACTTACATCTCTTAAAACACTTATGTTCACATAACTGTGTGAATAGGTTCTCACACGTCTTTTTTTCTTTTTTTATTATGCTGAAATTATATTAAATACTCAGTGTACAACTGTGTTGTCGAAGTAACTTGAAATATGTTTTAAAAACTATTAAAAAAGTTTACTCTCTTTTTCTTGAAAATAATGTTACAAACAAAAAAGAAATTTCTTGAAAATAATATTATAACACGTATATTAATAAAATTATATGATTTATATTTATAAAATAATTATTTATGTGAGATTACTCAAATTTTAAATACCTGATTGCTTCTCTCTCATCAAATGAAGATTTTCTTAATTTATAAATTTTTAATAGTTGTGACATTTTTCTTTTCGGACAAAAGAAATATGATATTCTTTTTATAACGGAAGTAGTGTGATGTTTGACAAATCTATATACTCCATCCATCTAATTTCAATATTCTATTTTTTTTAACAATATGAGTTTTAAGATATTTCAATAACATTATACATTATATTTTATATATAATAAATATATTAGAAAATATAAATATACAAATATATTAAATATAAAAAATATTTCAAAAATATTATGCATAAATATTTTTTAAAAAAGTCTTAAACTTTGAATCTCGAGGACAATAAAAAAATTAAAACATTAAAACTTGAAAATATTATTATCAAACACTCATTCCATCCAAAAAAGGGATGAGTAAAATGTGAAAAATATGTAAATTAAAAAATTAATTTTTTAGGAGAGAGTATATTTTTTTAACAAAATTATTATTTCAAGTGTATTTTACAATAATAGAAAGAGAAAAAAGAGTTTTGATATAATATAAAGTGATGATAAGAAGATAATTATAAACTAAAAGTGGTAGATTAAGTTATTATTTTTCGAACGATGAAAAGAGTACCTGAGCTCATTCTTTTTAAGACAGAGAGACTATCAACTAACTATATTTTAACAAATTAATTAATATTTTAATAACCAACACCTTTTTAGTAACAACAATAAGATCCGAAAAATTAAAATAAAAAATATAAATTTAATAGTATGATATAATTTGTATTTTTTTTTTTTTTACAAAACATATAATTTTATTATAAATCTTAATCCCAATAATCTAGAAGTCTTCAAGGATGAATGCAACGTATCCCATAAAATAAAAAATAAAATCAAACTAAATAGAAAACTCGTAGTCGCAAACCTAGCCCAGTCGTTTTCTCTCTCATAGGGTTTTACTGGTGCTGAATTACGATTGACACACGAACATGGCCGGTACCGGAATCCATCAATACCACCCGCAGTGGCCGCCAGCAGCAGGCCCTCCTGCGCCCGTTCCTGGCACGGGTCCTCTTCCTCCCCATCCTCACCCGCCTTCCATGTCCATTGCTCACCAAAACGATGAGGTACATAATCTGTTTCTGCCGTAAATGGCCCTCTAAATTTATCACTCCAATTCTAGCTACCCTTATGGAGTATACTTATTGTTGTCTTTGTTTTTGGGGATTAGGACCAAATATTTTCAATTCCGAACTCTCTGCCTATATGTGCATAAAATGTGTTGGTTTTAAAAATAGGTTAGGACGATATTCATATCTGGCCTCCCGGATGATGTAAAGGAAAGAGAGTTACAGAACCTGCTGAGATGGTTACCTGGTTATGAGGCTTCTCAGGTCAATTCCAAAGGTGAACGTCCCATGGGATTCGCTTTATTTTCAACTCCTCAATTTGCTATTGGCGCTAAAGATGCCCTTCAGGTGATTGCTCTTAATATTTTTTGAAATTATAATTTGGTAATATTGGAATTCAGTTGGAATATGGGAGTACGAGTGTGTCACATGCATAGTTATTTATCTTATTATTTTTCTTGTTCTCGGAGTTTAGGATATGGTTTTTGATGCGGAATCCAAGTCAGTCTTGCACACAGAGATGGCAAAGAAGAATCTTTTTGTGAAAAGAGGTGACTTTTGAATTACACGTTTTTTTAGTTTGGGTTTCTTTGCTGATACTCCGTATTATTTAGAGTGGAGACTGAAGTACATTACATTAGTAGCTTATATCTTAATACTTGGACTATTGGTGAAGTCATTCTGAAATTTCACGTGCTAATTGAAATTTCCTTTTCATTTTCTTTCCATATGGTTAGCTTGTTCTCAGTTTACTACTGCTACTAATTGTAATTTTTCTGCAGGAATCGTAGCTGATCCGAATGCTTATGATCAAAGTAAACGTATGAGGACTGGTGGTGACTATACACACACTGGCTATTCAAGTCCATCACCTTTTCACCCTCCTCCTGCACCTTTTCACCCTCCTCCTGCACCTGTTTGGGGTCCACATGGGTAAGAATTTAATTCCATGGTTTTACCTTTGCTGATCCCATTTAATCACGATTAATGAAGAATGGGAATGAATCTGGACAAAGCCAACTATGCTCTTTCTGTTGAGCCAGTGTTCTCATGTATTGACAGCTGGTCAAATCGGGATGTCATTATGCTTTATTAACAATCTTTGTTTATCTGGTTTAGGTACATGGCTCCACCACCTCCACCATATGACCCGTATGTTGGTTATCCTGTTCCTTCAGTACCCATAGCTGCTCCTGCTCCTGTTCCTGTACCAGCACCCAGCAGTTATGTGCCTGTGCAGGTAAAATGACTTCGTTCCATTTAATTTTTGGAGGGTTGTTGCTTGTAGCTCCTTTCATATTCCTTTCATAATAATTGCGGGAAGCATAGTGTCTTATTTTTGCTATTTGCAGTATGGTGAGAACAGAGGAATATGCAGCTTTTATCAACTTAACAAACGCCATTCATACCAAATTAGTTGGAGTAGGCGGAAAATGGATCCCAATGCTTGTTTGGCACAACTTATTTCAGAATAGATTATAACTTATTTATTAATTAAAATTTTTTTTGAGCCAAAAAAAAGTACTTATTGACTCACTTTTTAAAGTATGTTGATAATATTGTTATACTTAACCTATAAAAATTTTTAAATTAATTTTAAAAATTAATTTTAAAGTAGTTGACTTTTGAAAATAAACTATAATCAGTTAGGGTAGAAGGAGAGTGGCAAGGAGAGAGACCATAGGACCATGCTTTGCCGAAAAAACAAAATGACCAAGCGAAAGAAAAACAACAACAAAGGAACTTGTTGTCCAAAACTTGGTGGCTAAGAAAGAGAGTGCCTTTTATTGTGAAGTACACAAGAGAACGTTATGATGCTACATTTTTTTGTTTTAGTAAACCCACATTTCTGTTATTTCTATAGTTTATTTTATTAGAATCTTTCCAAATAGTCAAAGAATTTCATGATATTTATCTTCCACAAATTTTATGTTTCCACTTTCAAACCTTATCTATCTCTCTATATATTATCTTTACATCTTTGATTTACTAAAAAAAGGGAAAACAGGTTGCCATGATGATGTTGATAATTTAGTAGGGTTATACTGTATCGTTGAGAAATCTCAAAGTAAGAACAGGAAAAATAATGCATTGGTTGGCAACGGGTTAACTTTTTTCCGATTGCAATGCAGCAACGGATTAACTATGAATCTGGAATAAGTTGATGATCCTTTCTATGAAATTTTGGAGTCATTAGAATTGCTTTTGTGATATACTGCTATTGTTATGTTGCGTTGTACTTGTGCCAGAAGTAGAAACTTAAATTATGCTAGATGAGGCCTCTCTTGGCATGATCTGGTGAACTGATAATTCCTTCATTTATAGGAAATTACATTTGTACGTGAGTGGAAGAATCGAAGAGTTGGCCTTGTTGCTTTTTCATGCCTATGACTTATTATTCAACAAGTGATAGTTTTATGGTTCATGATAATGATTGCTTATTGTTGTTTTGTTTTTGTAAAGCAGCTTCTATATATTATGTGGTTTAATATCTTATTTTCTTGTAGAACACGAAGGATAACCCTCCTTGCAATACCCTCTTTATTGGCAATCTTGGAGAGAGCATAAATGAGGAGGAGCTGAGAGGCATTTTTGTCATGTATGAAGATTTACCTCAACTAGTTTGGGAAATGTAGTCTTTTGGTTTCTTTTCTTCATTTTTTTAATGTTTTGCTTATGCAGACAACCTGGTTTTAAGCAAATGAAGGTTTTGAGACAGGAAAGACACACTGTTTGCTTCATCGAGTTTGAAGTAGGTTTTATTCTATTCGTATTTGTCTCCATATTCTCTTTCCTAATTATCTTTCCATCTATAATAGTTTTGCTTATCATTGAATTATTATGTCTTCCCATGTAACTTGTGCAGGACATAGCTAGTGCCACCAATGTGCACCATAGCTTGCAGGGTGCCGTGATCCCTAGTTCTGGTTCAATTGGAATGCGAATACAATATCCTTTTAATTTTTTATTTCCTTTATGATATATGAATCTTGATGTAGGTTTCCTTCGAATAGTAGGACCAGCTTATGGCATCTGGTTCCCCAGGGTTTAAATGACATGCATGCTTCTGGCGTGTAGGTGCTGAATAGTTTAAGGAGGCACAACCTAGCTCATTTACCTTCCCAAGAATCCTTTTTTTCTTGCTTGTTCCCTTTTGGTGGTCTTGCCCTTCACATGAAGCCGAAGATACTTATTAAAATGGCTATAATCAATGGGTTTAGTGCCAAAAACTGATGGTAATTTGGAATGTACTTTTTAAAAATGATGGTAATTTGGAATGTACTTTTTAAATGGGTCAAACGTGCATATTCCTGAATCAGTGTGTCCCACATAGTTGACCACCTGAATTGAAGTGAATATCGGGCATTGTCTAAATGGGTCAAACGTGCATGTTCCTGAATCAGTGTGTCCCACATAGTTGACCACCTGAATTGAAGTGAATATTTGGCATTTTCCTTTTTCCATTTGCTTGTATATTGGTGTATTTCTTAACCTCTAGATACATATTCAAAGAACCCTTTTGGGAGAAGGAAGGATTCTGGTCACCCTGGTTCAAATGGAGCTCCACCACCCATGTTGACCTACCACCAGTAGATGGAAGGGGATGTACTCTGTTTTCTCTATGCTCAAACTACTAAGCATTTGATAGGATGATACCTCATGCAGCTGTTGCATGCATCCATTTCATCATCATCAATTCATCATCAATCAGCATTAGCATCTCTTGGCATGTGAATGCACTCCGAAATATATTATTGGGCCATGTTATATTTAACCATGCAAGATGTGCATTTGAAGCAGCATTTTAGAACATGTTTTGTTAACTTGATGGAGGGTCTAGCTTATCTATCTATATGTATTGTTCGACGAGTGCTGCATCTTTTTGTAACTTTTGTTGGATTTCTCATTTGTGTTTTTTTCCTCCACCTCATCTCAGCAACCCATTCTGTTCATGGCATTAGAAATGCTTTTTAGACGAATAAGCCATATTATGAGATTATTCATCAAAGTTCACATTTTGTTGGATTTCTCATTTGTGTTTTTTTCCTCCACCTCATCTGAGCAACCCATTCTGTTCATGGCATTAGAAATGCTTTTTAGACGAATAAGCCATATTATGAGATTATTCATCAAAGTTCACATCACTACATAGTCTTAAGTAATGATCATTGATTGAGTTTCATAAGCATCGCATGATTTCATGATGACAAGGAGAGTGGAAGCTCTCATCATGCATACATCGTCACTGGAATGATGATAAGCATTACCAGTCTCTCAACTGTCATAAACAATCCATCGCCCTCGACTTAAGCAAATTAATAATGATGTTTTCATATTCATGGTGTCTATTAGCAGCGTTAGAATTTAAACAATTTTGGAAGATATGCTGGTAATGTCATGCAGGATGTGTATACAAAATGATATGGCAATTGTTTGTTGGAGGAGTATCGTGGGCTTGCGGCTGCTTTTTATTTCAGGTAATTGTACCCCATAGGATAGTACTTGATAGTAACAGTAAATGTTTACAGCCATGGTTTGTTGCTCCCTATGATGAGCAAGTTTTTGCTTGTAATGATGTTGGAAATATCTGGGCTTGGATCAATTCTTTAAAGCAAAATAGAATATTTTGTAGAAAAACTAAAGGAGGCGTGCATGTTCATCAATTGAAAGTATTAAATTTTTAATAGTTGTGTGTTTTTAAGAGCCCTTTTGAACCAACAAAACAAAAAGGTGGAAAATAAGGCTAAATCGCCCCCTTCCTTTAGAATGGTGGTGTTCAGTGGCATGGCTGTTACATACCATGGAGTCATGTTTGCCTGCCAAATGTTCGGATCTCGTTTGGGTCGTGTTAAATGATAAACAGGATGTTGGCCCCACACATGAGGCTTGCATGTGTGGGAGTATCGTTGTTTTCTACACTACAGTGGTCTTGTTTGTTTTTTTTTTTTTTGGGATTTATTACATGGAAATTGTGAGAAGTTTTAATTTCTGTGCATAATAATATCCCGATCAAACCGAGATAATACAAACTTTGAAGAGAATGGAAAGCGGTAACCTTACCAGTGGTGGATGGAGATGTTCAATAATAATACTCTCTCTGTCTACAAAATAATGAGTTCAGGTACCCTTTTCATTGTCTAAAAAAGAATGACTTAATCTACAACTTTTAGTTTGTAATTACTTTCTTACCTTCACTTTATGTCACATTAAAACTCTTTTTTTCTCTCTTTATTATTATAAAATATATTTGTAAGGATAATTTTGTCAAAAAAATATATTCTCTCTTAAAAAGTTAGTTTCTTTAATTTGTGTATTTTATCTATTTTAATTATCTTTTTTTGGACGGAGGGAATATAATATTGTATTATGTGAATGATTAATGAGTAGACATGACTAAATTTCGTTTACATATGTGAAGAAATAAGAATA
>JAUMHB010087700.1:8423-26246 GCA_032359685.1 Pittosporum tobira
AATAATAATAATAATAATAATAGTTTTACATATGATAATAACTTGACTATTGAGAAGGAAATTGTATTTGGTAAATAATAAACGAATTGAGAATGAGAATTATGAGAGTAATAAGATTTATAAGCTTGAGAAGTTGAGAGAATAAGAGAGAAATTTTGGTGCGAAAAAAATTATGTGAAACTATTTACAGGCTTGATAAAAAAGAGTTGTTGAAATTTTAAGACCAAAATATCTCTAAAAATTAGTCATTTATAACTGTTAGGGGGTAAATTGGTTAAAATGGGTGAATTTTGAAGATATACTCATTAGGACCTACTACTATTTCCGTTCGGTCTAGTCCAATCTTTCAGAAAAGCCTAGTCTTTCAATTTGGTTTTTCGTTAGACTGTGCTGGTCTTTTAGAAAGACTCGTCTTTTCTTTTGGGCATGCTTTAAGTGGTCTTTCGAGGACTGGACCATTCCTGGTCTTAACTAGGCTCAAGCCGACCTTCTTTATCTAGTTCAAAGACCGATTAAAACTAGGTCGATCTTTATGCTCAAACCATGGACTCATAGGCCTTTTTGGACTAGGAGAGGGCTTTACCAGTTAAGACCAAGTTGTGCTTTAACCATTCTTTGACCAGGCTAGTCCAGCCCGGTCTTCTGTCCTTGGGCTTTCTGAACACGTCTATGGTGAACCATTAGGTTCATTACAAACAAAGTGCATTTGCCATACAAGGAATTCAAATTTACATTTTAAGTTTCTTATCAAAGAACCAAACATGAGTATATGATCAATCGAGGACTTGACAAAATATACTTCCCCTCAAAGGCTCGACAAAACTCATACCCTGTGAGCACCAAATGATCAAGTGAGGACCTATGAGAATCACATTTCAACAAACATCATATCATCATTTAGTTTTTGGCACAAAACTAGTGATAATAAATTAAAACAATGAAAATCATTCCGAAAACTATGGTATTTTTTTGGTACTGACTACTATACATACAAGCGATATATAAATAAATCATCTCATCAGCTCTTCAAGCATTATTTCTGCAAACTTGTTTTTCAAAGAGGCTAACTGAAAGCAATCAAAGCTCATGGGTTGGTATACAAGAGTCAAAAGTTTCCTCCAAGCAGCGTCAGGAGGAAGTCCTCATAGGTTCCAGATGTGTCTCCTTTAACTGCATCCTCAAGACTACTTTTGTTTACGTTCAGAAATTCTCCTTTGATCTTCAACATATCAATTTCAGCTCGACTTATAATGACTCTTGTGAGAGAATCTTCATCGGTTCCAAGTCCAAGGATTGAATTTCTCAGAACCTGGTGATGAGTGAAAACTTGGAATCAATTAAATTCAATGCTCTATATCTAGGAAAAAGAGGGAAGAGATTCCATGAAAATCTCATATAGTAAGAAAAGACTTTCTATGTAATATATTCAATTTTATCTTTTCTAAAATTATTGAGCAAATTCAAAAAGAAAAATCTCAGGAAAACGTAGAAAAGAAATTAAAAACGGGGGAAAATGGAGAAAAGAGTTCTGCATGTTTTAATTACCTCAACAAAGTGTTTCTCTGGAGACTCTATACACTGGATGACCACTCTCAAGATAGATTCCAAAATGCCATCACCACAGCTAATAATGTCCTGCCAAGAGACTTAAATGAATGAGCCCACAAAAATAGAAGGCAACTGCATAGAAAATGATTAGCTACCGAAAATTTTTACCTGGTTAATGGTATTTCCATAATTCTGCTTGTAGCATTGGAAAGTTGCTTTAAGCTGAGAAAAATTTCTAGTGCTGAGAATCGACACAACATTATCATGATCAAGTTGCTTTGTCTCAATCACTTCATGCAGTATTCCTGCCTCGTTTTTTGCAATATTTGAATCCACAAGTTCTCTATCATATCTATAGGAACTCACCAAACCCACCAGAATCTGTGAAATATCCAAATAAAACCTCAATTGGAAATTTATGAGTTCAGGCAATGTGATTGTGACTAGGCTGGTGATATTTTCACTCCAATTTTCTAGACTTGCACACCCATTAAATGATTTTATATTACACGAACTATTAATATATGTCGATTAATGTGGTTTTACATGAATTGGTCATGGTCCCACAGATTTTAGTCAAGATTTTACCTTGCTGATGGGTAGGGAGACATTAGATATAATGTCTTCTTCAAGTGAGCAATCAAAGAGAGAACAATAGGCCTGCCTTACTGCCACCAGATGATGAGGAGATGATGCACAAGCTATTTCAACTATTACTTGTAGTTGGTTGATGCCTTTATGCTTTGACTTCAAGGCTTCGTTTACCAACTTGGCATCCCTTTCAGGGGGATCTTGTATCCACAAGATCATTGCTTTCTGTCAATCGTCAAATATAAATTTTACCATGTAGTATTAATACATGAAACTGTTACTTGTCAAATATAAATTTTACCATTTAGTATTAATACATGAAACTAATAAAACAAGAAAACAAAATCTCACTTAGGCCCACCAGAATTAAATCAGCATAATGTTTAAACTTGTCAAAAAATTATTACCAATTCTGGTTTTTCAAAGTTATTTGTGACGCCCCCAAATTTCCACCACTGAATTCTCGTGGAAACTGGGTCGTCAGATATCATCTCAGCATACTGAGTTGCCAATATTTGACAGCTCGCCCTGTTATATCTTACAAGAATCTCACATAAAAATAAATATACACACAGTAGAAGCATAAAACTTAATTAAATAATTAAGGTCTTACAATAACAGGGTTCTAAGTACGAATAGAAGTCGTACAACATTCGATTACAACATTCGATTACAACATACAAGTTAGAAAAAATCCGGGAACATCCTAGTAGTACTCTACTTTGCTTTTTCCCTTCGAGGATTCGCCTCGCTCGACTGCTTCTTGAAGGTTTATAAAACATAGCAAGAATGAGCGAAATGTGCTCAGCAAGAAATTATTCTTATTTTGAATAAAATGATCATTCCAGTCAAAAAGATAAAACGGTATAGTTTTGAATAATTAAAACTTTAACATTTGAATTCACGAGTTAATATGAATTCTATCAACGTATGCATGATATATGAGTAAATATAATACCACGCCATTCAAAATTTAACATTTGAATAATTGAACACCAATTGGGTGACATTTCTGCTTGACACTTTGTCATTTCTTCATCCTCAACACATAGTTAAATTTAACATCTCGTGCCCATATATGTCATAACTACAAAAGTTAACCATGTAGGGTCCCTATACACCAGTCTTTAGCTATGTTCAATTATTCGATATCAAAATTATCATGAATCATGTGAAAATGATAAACGCTCCAACAATATAGCATGCTTATACATGGTAGATATATATAATCATTTTAAGCAAGTTCAAGAACTTAACTTGAAGTAATAAATAATGTACCAACAATTAAATTGTACGATCATGGCAAATACGTATATCGAAATTTAAATCATACGTATCAATAGCTGAAATAAATGGCATGTATAAGTGAACAATAACTTATACATAAGTGGGGAATAATAAACTTGCATGCATAAGTGGACGATATCTTATACATAGAGGCGGCGAGTAATAACTTGCCTTAGTAATGTTTCCTAAACTTCCCACGTGATGCGTTTTGCGATCGTAGGCTTTCTTTGTCCTCTTACGTACGTTCCTATAATAACAACGGCCTATCATTAGTATCGTCGTTTTAAAGTAGGTCACTCACTCTTAAAATAAACTTAAGCATCTTAGAGTTTTCCTAATTTTAGAGTGACATAAACGTACACAAAATTCCAAGGGCAAAATTGTCATCACTTGACAAGTTGTCACTTGACCCATTCCGTCCAATTTATCTCTCCTATTTATCCCAGAGTATTTCTTAACCCTAAAATACTTCATTGGATCCGTGTTCGGATATAGAATGAACATAACGTACGTATATAAAATATACGATGTTTAAAACAATGAATGTGGTGTGAAACCACATCATAATGATATTCAAGTTGTTAAAAAGAATTTTAATAATATTCTTTAAGTATTCTAATTTATTATTTAAATAAAATAGAATTTAATTGAGTACAATATTTTCTAGTTTAAGAAAATTAAATTTCCAAGTTAAAAATAATTTTAACATGTTCTTTACTCATTTTTCCAACTCGATAGCATTGTTGTAAATAAGGTAAGTGGCAGTTTTGTAATTAACACTGCAATGATATTTTTGTAAATAATGTAGCAGTGACATTTTCGTAAACATGCTGCAGTGACATTTTTGTAGATATGTTACAGTGGTATTTTTGTAAATATACTGCACTGGCATTTTGTAAATATGCAACAGACATTTTTGGTAAATATGCCATAAGGGCAGTTTAGTAATTTGCTGCAGAGGGGTATTTTGGTAAATCTACCATCAGGGGTATTTTAGTAAATGTGTCATCAATAGTATTTTAGTAATTTTACCCTTTTGTAAATAATGATAATGATAATGGCAATAAGAATAATAGGAAAACAGTAATAACAACATCAAATAATTCAGAGTCAGATAACGGCTGACCGAGTCAACCATCGACTAGCTAACTGGTCGGTCATTCCTTTCTCGTCCCTTGCCATCAGATCGGTAGACTGGACGGTCGGCCTATATGGTCGGCATTAACTGGTCGGTCGAGTAAGGTAACAGTCGACCATTAACTGGTCGGTCTGGTCAACTCCTTCCCGGATCCGATTATCCGAATGACTAGCCGGTCGGCCTGGTCGCCCATGGCAGTGACCTGTAGACTGGGCGGTCGGCCCAAAGGTAGTTGACCAAGTCAACCATTGACTGATTGACCGTTTAGCCCCTTCACCCTCGTCTCCGGTCGCCTGACTGACAGACTGGCCGGTCAGCTGGCCTGGTAGTCGCCGGCAGTGGGCTGCCATGGCCACACACACACACATACACACACTGAATCAAATGGGTAAGCTTGGTTTTGTGGCAAAGGGATTGATGGAACATCGAATCTCATCATCCCCGTGACCTGAAACCTCAAGAACAGGGAGGCCATGTTCATCGTCCTCGGTTCCGACCAAGAAGTCATCACCAGTGGCTACAAGCTCGCCAAAAAAAATTAAACAGGCTTTAAATCATCATGAAAACTTGATTAAAAGGTACCAAAATAATCATTTCAACTACAAGAACCCATTGGACCCTTCAATCCACTCAAACACATCCAATTCGAGCCTAAAAATTCGATCTTTGGTCAAGAACACGCCGGAAATAAGCCGATTGTAAATCGACCTTAAATGGCTCGATTCCTGATCGTCTTGATCGATTGAAGGCTTAAATCGATTCTAAAATACTCTTAGATGCTATTCTAATCATCAAATTGATCTAAACAACAATAAAATTGAGCTTTCAAATTTGCACACCCAAAACAAAGAAAATGTTTTCTGCCGGTTTGTGCTCGATCGAAATGTGACCTTAAAATTCGATTGTCCTATGTTTTAAGGATGATTTGCAACTTCTAATAACTCAAATCGAAGCAAGAAAAAGATTGAGCACAAATTTGGCAAGGTTCAGAAGTTGCAGAAACTTGGGGGGAAAAACGAAAAGGAAAGAAAAGGAAATAGGACAATGGGAAAAAGACAAAGGTCTGGGGCCTGCGCGTCAGTGGGCCCCGCCTGGTTAACTTAGCTGAATTTTAAAATTCAAATTGTCATTTTCCTCGATTCACGAACCAATTAATTTAATAATTAAATAATAATTTAAAAAATCACAAAATACAATATTATACTCTATCCCTACGTTTTGGCACGCTGTGATTCCAACGGCGCTGTCCGTTTTTTCAAACGACGCTCCGGTCAGAAAGTTAACCTGAGACTAGGTCAAATCAGAAATCTGACGGTGTTTCGATTCACTATTTTTTTTGCGTTGATTCCAGATCTTTGGTCGTTTTATGATTTTGAACACTTTTTAATATTTTGGTCAAAATAACCAAAATGCCCCTAAGCATAACATCTGTCATAATGACCAAAATGCCCTTGAGCATAACATTTATCAAAATGACCAAAATGCCCTTGAACAAAACATTTGTCAAAATGATCAAAATGCCCTTGAACACAATGTTCTCATTTTAATTTAATTTCTGTGATATAACGATGCAGAAAATAATTTCATCAAATAATATGAAGGAAAAATTTATATTATAACTCGTTCACTAATAAATTCGAGTTCTCACATTATTCCTCTTCGCCTTTTACAAAAGATATAAGTGGCTTGAGATGTCAGGTATATCCAATATATGCGACTTAGTAAAATTGCATGATGAATAATCTTCAAAAGATTATAATGCGCGAAACCTAAAAAGATATTATTCCTTTTAAATTAGGCGTATACTGATCATAGCCTATGGCGTTGCCATATTTTTTAAAAGGAGAACTTCTTTCAGACAACGATTTTATTATTTTTCAATTTTTTTTTATTACTTTTCTTTTCTTTTTCGCAGAAAAGTAGGTACCTATTTTGATTATTTAGAGGTACTATGGGGAATCAAAAAGTAAAAGTGGTGTTTGAAAAAAATTGGCGGGAAAATGGCCCCAACCTTACAAGGTAACTAGCGAATGGATGTAAAACTCAATGTCCTAAAACTATAGACTAGGTTCGATTAATCCGCGCAAGGTAGTCCTCTACCGACTAGAGTGAATGGATGTAAAACTCAATGTCCTAAAACTATAGACTAGGTTCGATTAATCCGCGCAAGGTAGTCCTCTACCGACTAGAGTGGATCCGTACCTATGTTTGACTAATCCCAACTCTAACTCATTAATCCCCATTTAGACCCATCTAAGCATTACTTTCTTTTTCCCGCCTAAATCCGCCTACCGAATTTTATAACACTGATAAAACTACACTATGTTCTAAGTCAAATGTTTTAGAAAAGGTTGGTTTTAAATAAACAGCCAAGATTCACAAAATGGGAGTCATCTTTCACTTCACTTTTTTCCTGTGCATAACATTTGTCAATTACCCATTTAAACATGATTTGATTCAACATCCATTTTTATCAAAACATTTAATATAAGAGGCGCGGGAGATGAGTAAATACTCATGCAATTACGTAAGCATTAATACTTTAAGCGATATATCTTTTACTATTAATTTGCTGAGAGTACATTTCTTAAAGCACTCATACTTATGCAACTACGCGAGCATGTGCTCACGTCCTTTTTTTCCTTAATATAAATGAAAAAGCTATTGAAAAAATTACAGTATGTAGAAGTGGTCATTGACAAACCTTTAACCTCAATAAGCATATTTTCAAAAAAGAAATCAGATTGTTATTTTGGGACCTCAATTTGGGACGAAGGGAAAATGATATATAGCTTAAAGCTTTATATATATATATATATATATATATTTATATTTATATTTATATTTTAATAATCATGTTGAAACATTCAACTTAAAAACCAATTGGTGATAATTTGAGAGACCCCTCGTGTATCTAAAACTGAGTCATACAGTTGGGATTTTTATCTCAACAAATCAATTCGTTAAATCCTATATTTCAAAATTAATGTGATTCACTATACGATTCGAACCAACAAATGTTTAAATGAATAAAACGTTTTAGATAGTTTATAACGTTTCAATTTATATTGACTAAAATTTGATGAATTTATTTGAATTTGAAACCCAACATTTTTAAGATTTGATTACAAAATTTCAAGAACAATCTTTTTTTTTTTTTTCTTTTTTTTAATTAACAACAGATGAGTATTAATAATTCTCGAAATCGGGGAGTGCATATATGGTGTAATTTAAATAGCCAGCCATACCTCAAAATCACCATAGAGTTCAGATTGAAGAGACTTGATGAGGGACTCATTGTAGAGCTGCTGATATGTCTCTCTGATCTTTCTCCTTTGGCTCACATTTCTATGCCCCAATATCCAGATTAACCCATTACCGTCTGTTCCCCATCCTATGAAAACGATCAATACAATAAAAACATACATACAATTTTATTTTATTTTAAGAAAAAAAGATAAATTAGAAAAAAAAATTAAAAAAGAAATATGAGAAAGAGCAAGATACCTTTGAAAGCTTTCTCGAGTCTTTCACAGTCTTGGGTCGGAGAAGGAACAACATCTGGCACTCTGAGGGTACCCATTTTTACCTAATTTTGTTATCCGGAGAATGAAAACGAATGGATTTGGTGAAGAAAATCGCTTGACAGTTTCTTTGCTCAGTATCATTAAATGTCGTGTATTTATTTTTTAGTTTCTTGTTGATGCTGTTGGAATACAAGGGACTCCTTTTCTTGTTTTAGTATTTGACTATGATATACCCCTTTTAGGATTATACTCGTCCGTCCTCAAATAAATATAATATTTTTTAATAAATATATATTATAAATTATAAAATAATTTTAAATAATTTATTTTAAAAATATTTAAATTATAATTAAAAATATAATATATAAATATATTCAAAAAATTTATTTATTAAAAAAATATTATATTTCTTTTGAGACACGAAGAATAAGATATTTTCTCATTTTTGATTAGTTGTTTTTCCTAAATAAAAGGACCGGACCGGATCAAAAGTCGGAAGCTACGGACTCCTCTGTAACTTTTACGGAAACATCAAATTTTCTCATGCAACTATTATCTTTTTTTCTTTTTTTTTTTTTTTCTAATAAATGAATATTAACATAATCTCTTTGGCCTCATACTCTATAGATACTACTTCTTATATCTTTAAAAAAAATTACATATGATTCAGCAATTTTTGAGACAAAATATTGAATTATTAATTATTATTTTTTTAAAGATAAATAGAGTATTATACAATATTGATCATTAACTATTAATAGTAGCGAATAACTATATCTCATAAATTTTTTTATTTTTCTCTCTCTAATCTATATTTTTCTCTCCCTACTTCTCTTTCATTTATTTATTTATTTTTATTTATTTTTATCATTTCATAAATATTTTGAATTCAAGGCATATTCTCTATTAATAGTAGTCAATGACCATAGAGGGAAAATATGGACGAGGGTCATTTTGGTAATCGATGATATAATTAGTGGCAGATGGATATTATCCCAAGCCACATAATCAAATAAATTTTGTGTGAAATTTTTTTGAAAAATCGTCCCACAATGTATTTGAATGAGATCATATATATATATATATATATAAAATGTGAAACACATGGCTATGAATTACAATGCCAAATGATTGATTGGATTGTTAATTGTCAACTAGACAGAAGACAAGGAGGGTCATGGTTCTCAATTTGTTGGGCTCCCATATGCATTATCTATAAATGAGAATTCGATCGGACATCAAACCGACCGCCTAAACAATAAATAAGATATAAATAACTCCATCTACCCACCGCCTTGACAATAAACAAGACAATGCATCTGCATAACTCTCGTTAGGGATCGATGCCACGTTCCTCATCGTCGTTATTCACGTGTCTCAAATTAAAAAATCAAGGACAAGTATAGTTTAGTGAGATTTGACTTTTTAAAATAAAAAATGATTATTCATTCTCACAAGTTTTACTACTTTTCTAAAATATGAAATATAACAAAATATATTTAAATTTTATAATAATTAACACGTGACATTTTGAGATAGTTAAAAGTTTTGAATCGAAAGATATAACAAAATTTGAAAATTAATATTATCTCAACGTTCATTGGACCGTTGTTATGCTAATAAAGTTATATCTTGTAGAGTTTGGCAAACTCAAATTACAACTTATATTTAAATTGAAGTTAGATTTAAGTTGTAAATAGAAAAAATCAAAATTACAATTCGTCTATCAATTTTTTTAATTATATTTAAGTTATATAATTTCTAAATAATCAATAAATTATTATCAAACAAGCACTTACTTATAAGTCGAAAATACATTTTTTTCTTTGTTAAGGGCAGAAGTACTTTTAGTCATTTTTTTTAAATACTCTAATTTATTTATTTTTTACTTCGAACTACTTTTATAAAGTTACTATTATGTTGATTATACTTGAACAACACTTTGAGTTACCCTACAAACATGGAAACAAATGGAGAATACAGAATCGGTAGCCATGATATTCTTACTTTTTATTCGCTTAAATCTTAATTAAATAAATATAAACATCATTGTGGAACTTGTAATGGATTATTTATTATTTAGGGTATTGTTAGGACATCTTAATACCAATCTTGGTTTTGATAATGATAAACATAGACAAATGAATTTTAATATCAAAAACATTTTATAACCGTTATTTAAAGATTTTATGACCGTTATAAAAATATTTTATGACAATTATGAAAAGATTTTATGAACATTATAAAAAAATTTATGGTCATTAAAAAAAAAAATTTATGGTCGTTGAAAATATTTTATTCAACCTATATAAACTCATTCTCTTCTCATTTCTACATGAATCAAGAGAGATATTTTTCAAAAACCAAAATTTCTTTCTCTCTCTATATTTCTTCTCTTTATATATCATTTTTCATATATTTATTTTGAGAGAAATTTTACTACATTTTAGATCCATATTGTATTCAATCTTATACCTATTCGATCTAAAAAACGACCACAAATTTTTATTGATGTAATTTGTTTATGATAGAAGTTTTCTTTTCATCATTCAAGTATCTTTATATCATAAAAAATTATTGTAAGATTGAATCATTTAAATTATTGATAATTGGATTTTTGAATTTTTGAGAATTGCAAAGAGAATTGCAAAGATTTTGAGAATTGGATTTTTGAATTTTTGAGGAGGAGCATGTAATATCTTATCCAAAAAAATAATCACAAAAATTCAAGTTAAAATTTATTGAAGGTTTCTCTTCCAAAAAGGAAGTTTTAAGAATAGTAAGTTCTTATTAATCTCAAGTCTGAAGAAGGGGTTTACGAACTGGACATAAGAGATTAGTTTCGAATCAGACTAAATCACTATGTTCATATTATCTGTAATTTTATTCTTTATATTGCTTATTGTATACTTGAATTTCTCACCATATATTCGTTGTTTATTAAAAAAATCTTTAAAATCATAAAAATAATTAACAATCTATTTAATCTCCTTTCAAAATTATTATCATTTACACCAACAAACACAATAATTTAATTTCACGTGGTCCAGTTGGAGGGGCTAGCTACAACTGGCCTTTCCCAAAAGAAAATAATAAAAGGAGATAAGAACAATACAAAGTGATAATTATTTCATGTCATTCTCAAACAATTTGTAGTTTGCATCACATTTATAGCATGCATGAGATATATACACAGTACTCATTTCGATTATTTGCATGCTCCATTATTAGCGTCAACGGGGACATGCTCCATTATTTGTAATTTTTTAGAAGAGCATAATATATATATATTTTTATATTATTCTTAATTTCTGTCATCGTTTCAAAGATTTTTAATTCTTTATTTTTTTTCTCTTTTTAGCTCATATTTTTAAATAAAAAATAAAATTGAAATTGAACACTAATATTTATTGTTGATCTTAATATGTGTGCATCAAGCTCGGAAGTAGTAAAATAGAGATTATGAATTTTTAACTTTTATTGAAATTTTTCAATAAATATTTTTAAAAAAATATTAAATAAAACAGTGGCGGAAAGAAGTTGTGCTGTTTAAAGAAAGGGAATTTTGTTTTTTTGATGTGTGTTACCAAAATTTCAGTGAAGAAACCACGTATTTAAAAGTGTAAACTTTTTCAAACATTAGTTATTTTAAAGATAAACATATGATCCAAATGAATCCTTATATTCATAAACTTTATATATTATTTATTTATTTTTATTAACTTTTATATCCATTGATCCGATCAAGTTATTTTTTTTTTTATTTCTTTAGTATAATTTTTTGTCTTAATTGTAATTTCAAAAAACTACTTAAGAGTTTGTCTTTAAAAGTTTTTTTAAGTAAATTTATTTTATTTTTGTGTATTATTGACTTTAATTTTTATTAATTTCCAAATCTTATGTTACTGAAGAAAAAAAGTTATATCCTAAACTAATAGTCTAAGAGTATTATATTAGTTATATATAGTACATGGTACATTATTTTTAATATTTGTGAAATAAATATTATATATTCGCATAAAAAGAAAAAGTTAAATAAAGTATTAAACATAATAAATGAATACATAAAAAATAACTAAATTAAAGTAAGACTGTCTATTAGGGATGTTATTAGAAAAAAAAAGAATATTTATTTTTTTTGGTTAAATAAAAAATAATATTCATTTGCTACAAACTTACAATATGATATTTAATTTACTATAAATGTTTCACAAGTTGTTGGTCACTACAGCCACTTGTCACTTGAAAACTAAGGTTCAAAATTTGGTTATAACATTAAATTTAAATTTTTAAAATTACTTAATAGTATGAATGAAGATTGTGAGTTGACTCAGCTTAAATAATCAGCTTAGATTGATTGACTTAAAATCTTCCTCATCTTGTTTCTTTTTACATATTTATGCGTTTTTTTTCTTCTCTGTTTTTTTTGGTGAAAAATACCTATCATATATATATATATATATATATATATATATATATATATATATATATATATTATATAAAAAATACCTAGCGTTTCAACTTAGCAAATTTAAGGGCAAAAACGCACCAATTCAAACTACCAGAAACAGCATTACTAATAAATGCACTATTAAAGAAAGCACTAATACTAAGTCCACAGAAAAGATAGTAAGTTTTGTGAAAAATGCGTTACATTATTTTATTTTATTTATTAAGGTGGCAAAAGAAATTAAGGCTCAGTTTTCTGGTAAAACATTTTCTAAACAAATAGTTTTTGGAAAAATGATTTATTTTCTGATGTTTGATGGTCAAGCCGAAAATGAGGTTGAAAATATATTTTTATATTTACTTTTTGAAATAAATTTAACAATTATATTATTTTAAATTAATATAAGTATATTTTAAATTTTTTAATAAGATAAGTTAAGTTCTTACAATAAAAAATTGAATTTATGTTTATGTATAAATGTTAACAATATGATCTAACAATAAGAATGTTCATACTTTATAGGAAAAAAATTTAATAAGATAGTGATTTTGAAGATTTTTAAGAATAAGAAAATTTAAAATTTAAGAAACATATGTGTATATATAATTCAATGTGGAAATACCAATAATGAATATATATTGTGAAAATAAAAATAAATGTATTTATTTTTAAAATAAAATAAATAAAAAGATGATAAAAATTATTAAATAAAAGTGTTATGAAAAATAATAGAAAGAAACAACATTATGACCACTTTCTAGAAAATGACATACAAACTTAAATCCGTAAGTCGTTTCTTGAAATAACAAAAAAAATTTTCATTAACTAAAAAATAATTTCCTTTAATTGAATTTTTCCTGATATACCAAATATTAAAAAATTAAAAAATTATTTTTTAAAAAATATTTTTCACATAACAAACGGAACAAGAAACAAGAAGTTACATAATGGACCAGGTCGTCATCACTGTTTATTTTCTCTACTCCATTATTATTGTCTTCTTAACTAGTTATATATATATATATATATATATATATATATATTTCAAATTGACAAAAAAAATCTTCACAGCTTCAGAATTAATTAATAGTATAAATATTGCACGACAAAATCTTCATTGGACAAGAACAACCTCTCTCTAAAAACAATCACCGAAAATGGCAGAGTCTGATAGCATTGGAGTTCTCGCAAAGGCGTTTTCAGGTTCGCTTCTCATTCCTTCATGAAACTTAAATAATCAATTCTTTTCTTTTCTCTAATCCGGCTGTTTTTATCTCTGGGTTGCTAATTTGTGATTCGGCAATCACATTTTCTCTGTTCTTGAAATTTAATCATATTTTTAATGATACTATTTCAGAATGTTCACTTATTTATTTGTAATTTTTGTTTATAATTCATTTGTTCGTTCATTGGCCTATCGACAAACAATAAATAAGTGGTGATTGTAATAAGTTGTGTTTGGACAAACAAAAGTTTCAAGTGCGTTTAGCCATCAAAACCCCCCCAAAAGCTTCAAGTCATCTAATAATGCAGCTTAACATTTGGTTTAGAACTTATTTTCACTTGCAGAACTACGTTGCTCAAAAACGACAATCCCAACACCGTAGTTAAATAGGCTCCTAACATGGATATTGACTTGAGCGTTCGGGTCAAGAATTGGGGGTCAAACACTTATATCGGATCCCAGCCTTGACTTAAGCATTTGGGTCAAGAATTGAGGTCAAACATGTACTATATTGGATCATCCAGCCTTGGATCTCCTTGCATTTGCAAAGCGTAATAGATGTGTTGTTAATTGGGATATGAAATTTTAACTTTGAAGTTCAAACATATTTATCTTTGATAATTCCTTCTTTACTTGGGTGGAAGAAGAAAAATGGGAATAAACCACAATATGATTAAAAGTTTTCTAACCAAGTGTTTGGGCTTGTTTGGTAGCGGTGGAAACTCTCCAAACTGTAATTTGCAGTTTAAATCCAACTTCAAGTTTTTGTTGAACTTGGATTTAAGTTGTAAATTCAGTTTTTTAAACTTAAATTTAATCTATCACAGTCTATCAAACATGATATTTTACTGCGTTTGAATGTCATAATCTCTCAACGTTACTACCAAACGTGTACTTTATGTTAAAAGTTTCAGATGTGCATTCACTGAAATGTTACGAGTAAATTGCAGGACTCGGTGTTGATGAGAAATCCTTGATATCACTATTGGGGAAATCGCATCCAGAACAGAGAAAATCATTTAGGAAAGGAGAGGACGAACGTTTATTCAACAAGTGGGAGGCTCACCACATTGCTCAACTTGAACATGAGTTTCTACGCTTCAAGGTACACATTTGTTATGATCAAATATTGGATATCTTTATTTGCGTAATGTCCGATTGTCTAGATGAACTCTCAATGTTGGTCAAAGGGAGTATTTGTGTGTCGATCTTAATGGTGAACTTGCTAGTTCAACAGTTTTGCAATTGAGGGTGCACTCACTCGTTGCATCACATGCAATAGACAATTGTCTTTCTGAAAAAAAAAAAGGCCCGTTTAAACTGTTGGTTTTTGTATATGATGGATAGAATGCAGTGGTGCTTCGGGCCATGCATCCATGGGAAAGGGATGCTCGTTTGGCAAGGGAGGCTTTGTTGAACGGACCACAATCGTATGGACTGCTCATAGAGGTTGCATGTACTAGGTCATCAGAAGAGCTGCTGGGTGCTAGAAAAGCCTACCACTCCCTCTATGATCACTCCATTGAGGAAGATGTTGCCGTAAATATTCCCGGCGCTGAACGTAAGGTGAGAAATGTAGCTTCCAATGCTAGAAATATTATGTATATAAAATATGATAGTCTAGATTTATAAGTCAGTGTTCAACTTTAACATAAACAATAAGTAAAATCAAAACTTATTGAAAAGAAAAATTAAATCTAAACATAAAATTTTGTCTTTTTTTTTTTTTTCATCCAACAGCTCTTGGTAGCACTTGTGAGTTCTTATCGGTATGAAGGCCCAAAAGTTCATGAAGAAACTGCAAAATCTGAAGCAATGATATTATGTAATGCCATAAAGGATGCTGCTAAGAAGAACCCTATTGAGGACGAGGAAGTTGTGAGGATATTTACAACAAGGAGTAAGCTCCACATCAGGGCCATATTCAATCATTACAAAGAAATATGTGGCAAATGCATCAATGAGGTATGACTTGAAAAATCCATCAGAATATCACATTGCTCTAGATAATTTTCAAAAAACTAGATATACTAACACAAAAATTAGATAGAAACACGAGACGTAAAAATTAAAATTTAAAAGAGAGAGAGAGAGAGAGAGAGAGACAATGAAAAAAGATGAGACGAGACGTAAATGATACTCCTTCCTCAAGAGTCCAATTTGTAAATTTTGAAAATAATTTATATTTTCCTTCCAGGATTACCCTTCAACCCAACGAGTAATTAGTTAGTCGAAGCAATCTACCTTGCATAACCAGAAGGCAGAAAAATTAAGAGCGCACCCTTTTCCACTTACTCCAACATACTTCTTTCATTGCTATTATCAATTTAATTATTTTCTTTTCAGGATCTTGGTACGGAGTTGATCTTAAAAGAGACAGTGCAATGCCTATCAACTCCAGAAACGTATTTCAGCAAGGTTATCAGCTTAAACCTGACTGCATATTTTCAAAATATCTCAATATAAATATATTCAATAAACTATTCAGTAAGCCACTGGCTGAATTTTTCTTGACGTTACTTTTTTATCCTCCTCAGGCTTTGGACGAGGCGCTGAAGAGTGACGCAGATGAGAAAACTAAGGATGCTCTAATGCGAGTAATCATCACTCGAGCTGATGTTGATATACAGAAGATCAAAGAAGAGTACAATAACAAGTACGGAATTCATATCTCAGACAAAATTGAAGATTTAGTTAACGGAAACTATAAGGATTTCTTGCTTACTTTGCTTGCTAGAGGAGACTAATCAAATAAGCACTAATTTGGTTCTCATACAGTTTTCCCTTATGTGAGCTTTTGTGCTTGTATGAGTAACATCATAAAATACCATAATGAAAGTCTTCTACACATTTCTAATTTCTGTATGGCATTGACATTACGGTTCTGTATCAAGAATTTTGAAACAGAGGAGTTATTCTGTTTCTATTAGTTTGAAGTTTTGACATACACGTACGCATTTTTGGTATCTACTACCTCCGTTCAAGAATATTACAAGACTATTGACTTTCTAAAGTCAATTTTAAATATTTTAAATTTCAAATTAATATGAATTTACTTGATTATAGTCAATACAATTGTGAAAATTGTAAATTATTTCAAAAGTACACAAGACACAATTTTTTTAAATATGCAAATAATTTATTTTGAATTTGAAAATGCTCTAATTTGACTATAATGCCCCACGCTCACAATATTAGATGTCCAAATACACCAGTTATTTTTTTGGCAATCTGCTTACTTATAAATGACCCGAGTTCACATTTAGAACACAAATAGTCTGATAGTAGACAAGGCAACACAGATTTTACAGGCCAAAACATCAAACTTTTTGTTCTGAACTCGAACAAAGGAATACACCTGGGAAGACCGACACTTGGTCTTCCCGAAATCGTGCCTACGGCACTAGCCTACATGTGGTTGTTGAGAATTCGAATTCTGATCAATCAGCCTTGGGCACATACACAATAAGCGTGACACCTATTTTTGACACCTATTTTGATCTTTTAATGTATGTTACACTTTAAATAATAGGACATACCCTTTTTGGTCATTTAAATACATGTGACACCTATTTTATTTTTGCAATAAAAATAATGGTGTTTAACAAGACTATGCAACAATCAAACTCTAGACATGGAAGATTTAAATACACTAACTGCAATACTTTTAAGGGTCACCTGCATTGTGGGGATTCTGATACCTTTTTGTTATTATTTATTTTTACTTTTTATGACGGTGACCAACCACTACTCCGGTGCTTATCGAGTAAACCATCTAGTGCGGACAACACTTCTTCATCATCATTATTAAGAGTAGGTTTGGCAGCATATATGGGGATTGGAAGTTTGGAACATATGAACTTCAGGTATTCCTCAGTTCTGTTTAATGCAATATCTGATCTACTTGCAAGAAATATCAGTTTGAATCAGACGTCCCTAGAAGTGTTCGTGAATAGAATTTGGTCTCTAAATCAGCCAAGATAGTAACTTAAGAGGTAAGACCAAAACTTAAATACCTAAAAATTTTCAGATCTTGCCTGAAGCAATTTAGTTAATA
>JAUMHB010087712.1:0-11442 GCA_032359685.1 Pittosporum tobira
ACACCACAACAATCCCCAACAAGAGGAATAAACATTCATTTCCCATTCTCACATTCTCTTCATTTTTAACTAAAATTTGGTTGCTGACAATACAATTCATTCCAACACCCACTATTTTTCAATGTACATTTCATTCCATTTCTATTAACTACGTAACGGAGAACCAAACACAACATTAGTGTAACATGGTGTCAGAATCTTGTTTTGTGTAAAAAAAATATGCTGATGGTGTATTTAATTTCACTCTATATTATTATGTTTTCGAACTAATTCCAATCCCCCACTCACTATATATTCATTATTATCTAGGTTGTTGCAGCAAACATGGTCAGAAATGACAGGTCATTATCAGGCACACATCTGCTCTGTGCTGTTGGGAGGTACCAAGAAGCTTGTTCCCAGGTGAAATATAATATTCTTCAGACTATTTATGTAAAGGGTGCCGCTGGGCAGGGGGCACCAGCCAGTATAGGGATCTAAAGGCAATAAAAGCTAATTTTTGGAGAGGCTTTTCTAATTACATCAAAAAGTTCATTTTTCTAGAAGTAATTTAGTACAACTGCAATATTTAAGCATCCAATGTAATATATATAATATCAATTTTTTTGCAATTAGAGGATGAAAACAAAGAAACTTTTTGGTTATTTCTGGAACGTGTATCATGTATGGAAGATTCCAAGTACCAATTGCAGTTCCCTAGGTCTTTAAGATTTTAGGTTCACATTATTTTGGTTGGATTTCCTTTTTTATAATCAGTTCATGCTGGCTGATGTCATCTCCTTGTGTTCAGCTACAAGATGCTGGGTGCTGGACAGATGCTGCAACCTTAGCAGCAACACATTTAAAGGGATCTGATTATGCAAGGTTCATTTCTTCTCCAGTTCTATTATTATCTCTCTATGGAAGCTCAAATGCTTGTTGCCCTTAATGAAAATCTTAATATTGAAAAAAAAAGAAACCGAGTATTCTAGACTGACATTAGATATGACTTGAGATCCTTATCGTCATTTCTCTAGATGTTATGTTGACTTTTATTTTGGTCATCCATAGCTGGAACCTAATTTCATTTATTATTATTATTTTTTTGGGATGATACAGGGTATTGCAAAGGTGGGCCGAACATGTCTGGCGTGTTGAACATAATATCTGGAGGTATCACTTTTTCCCTTGTGTCTTTGTGATCTTAAATTTCCTTTTTGTTGTGGTCTGGATTTTAATAAAATGTGTAATAATGCAGGGCTCTAGTCTTGTATGTAGCAGCTGGTGCATTGCAGGAGGCATTGGCAGCACTTCGGGAGGCACAGCAACCAGAAACAGCAGCAATGTTCATACTTGCGTGCCGTGAAATCCATGCTGAATTTGTATCCAGCTGGGATTCAGACGAAGAATCAGGTCCGTCAATCAAGGATACCCTGCTTGTGTTGCCAGGTTTGAACCCAGATAGTGAAGATGTTATTGCAGTTGGAGAATATTACGGGGAGTACCAAAGAAAACTAGTCCATCTATGCATGGATTCACAGCCTTTCTCCGACTGAGTAAGAAGTACAAGGTTGACACTGTTCAGTCTTTATTTTCTCCACTATCGGGAGAAATTGCTTAATGGATGGAAATACACGCTTGTTGAACTTGTGCTTTAGGATGTGTCAGTTATATTATTTGGTTAGAGCAGAACATTGAGAAATAGTAGTGTATCATTTAAGTAGGGTAGGGGGACACGGTATTGCAGTCCCCTTTAGAATATTTTACAGCAATAGCTCAAGTATTCTTGTAAAATTAGATTATTATTATTAATTTATTGTTACATGTATATTTTTGGAATAGATATGGGTGGAAGAAGAGATGGATATTCACCCGATTTGTTCATTTTGGCTATATAATTATTTTGAGAGAGATGGGTTCATAATTTATTTTTATCTTTTTATCTGTGAAGGCTTTTACTTTTCTGTTGGCATTAATACAACTACATAGTATTATTGATACTGGCAGTGTAGACCAGTTCGTTGTCTTTGCTTGAATGTGGAATCGGATTAAGCCTCGAAAATTTGGTCCACCCAAAATGCTTATTGAAAATCCAACGACTTCATTTCAGTTTTCTCTCTTTTCAAATGCATAATGATTAAACACCTCAACATTTATTTATGATTTTATTAATTAAACTTAAATAGATTATTGTCAAGTTTAAATTTTAAACTCTTATAAAAGGATAAAAAGGCTCTTTTTTTTTTTTTTTTTTTGCGGACGAAACAAGTTTGCTTTAACTCTAAATAGTGGCAACGATAGAGGAATGATATTTGATATGCGTCTTAGCAACCGAAAATCATTTGAAGAAACAAGGGGCTTCGGAGTCAGGACCAACGGCTCATTAAAATATCTCTATGGTGAAATACAAGATGAATAGACTGGAGGCATTGTGCAAACATTGAATTGTAATTAAAAAATAAAACCATAATAGCAAAATCAGATACAAAGATGGCCAACTATTTTCCGTGGAATAGTTGATAGGCTTGCATTTTCAAAATGTGGATTATTAAACATAGATTTTTTTAAAAAATATTCGAAACATATTTTTATTGTATCAAACGGAGCCTATGAAACATAACATAATCAACTAAACTCTAAGACTTTATTTGGATGCCGAGAATCTTGTATAGGAAAATGATCTTCATGAAAGGTAAATTAATATATATATAAGGGAAAGTACTTTCTTGCCGGTGTTTGGTTGACATTGAAATTTTTAGAAAAATATGCCTAAAACTTTTTTCATGCAAAATCTTGTCAAAATTGCAAGATGATATTTAAAAGAAAACAATTATTGTAGGAAAATAATTGGTGATGAAACCCACTTTTTTCCGTGACATCCATCACACACACTATGAGAAAATAAGTTACTTGTGACCTTCCTTTCTTATTCCATCCTTCTAACAGAGCCTAATATCTGCTTAGTCGTTGCAGATTTGAAGTGGTTAAGTTTTTATTAATATTTTTAACTAATAATAAATGTGAAATAAATGGTAGAGAGTGAAGGAACTCCAAATTTTGTAGGACCCAAAAACTCTAGAAGAGTTATGAATGTAATATAATCCCTAAATATATGATTTAAATGGAGTATTAAATTTAAAAATAATCAATTAGCGCTTCTTCTTTGTTATTTAAATTAAAACCCTGATTCACAAATCCCTTACTTGTGGCGATTTGATTTTATTCATTCACGTGTCCTAATTTGTAGTGAGAATTCAATTCACACGTATTGACTGTACGTACGAATATATAGTCTGTGCCATACACCAAACCATTGTAAAGGACTCGATCGCAATATTTCACTCTCTACCACCTCCCTTAGCTCGCCCCATGTTTTGAGATTTTCGTTTTCTTTTCGCCATATATAGAAGGAAGGGTTCATTTGAAATCCTCGATAATCATTTGGTAAGATTTACATTTATATATAGGATATTGGTCCAGGCCAGAGATCAGGTTGCTTTTGTGTGTGTGTGTGTGTGTGTGTGTGTGTGTGTGTTTGTTTTATACTGCAACAGACATTTATTAGTTTGTTTCCTCAGTTATGCTTGATTTATTGCCTATCGAGTTTGAATTTGAAACTTTTTATGGACTGGACTAGGTTTCTAAACGCATTAATAAGATTCCTGGTATGGTGTATTATGATGGTGAAGATGATGATATTGTATTATTTTGTACTCCTTCCGTCTTAAAAATAATGAGTAAAATGTGAAAATTACATAAATTAAAAAAATTAACTTTTTAGGAAAGTATTTTTTTTTTTTTTGACAAAATTGTAGGGTATTTTATAATGATAGAGAGAGCAAGAGAATTTTAGTGTGACATAAAGTGAGGATAAAAAAATTATTACACACTAAAAATGATAAATTAAGTTATTCATTTTGAAACGATGAAAATCAGATCTAGACTCATTTTTTTTTTAGGTCAAAGGGTGTATTATAATCAATAAATAAATTTGAAACTTTTTCGAATATGAATTTTTATTTTTTTTCAAGATTGGACTCTTTTTCGTGGAACTAAAGGAGTAATTGGTCTGTGTTCCCTTCTAATAATAAACGAGAAACTAGAATATTAATTTTGCTGCGTGCCATATTGTAGGAATGGCTCCATGTAGAGGAAGAAAAAGAGGACGAAATGGTGCCGAAGAAAATGCAATAACAACACAAACATCTTCTGCCTCTGAAAAAATTGGAGGCAACCAAGACCTGCTGAGTCTGATACTCTCACGTTTGCCTGTAAAGCCTCTGTTTAGGTTCAAGCTAGTATCCAAAAACTGGCTAGCTATTATTTCTAATCTGTGCTTATCATTACCTCAGAAACCGAAATTTCTACTGATCCAAAAATATGCCCGAGACGATTCCAACGTTTTTTATTTCATTCCACTTGATGGTATTGATAAGCAATGCAAGCCTGTCGCTAATAAGTCCACTATCAGGTCACTTGATTTCATCAAGGAAAAATTTCAAGCTTTGCAGTCTAGCAATGGCTTACTACTTTGTCGCTCTCCCCCGAGACTTCTACACTGGGGAGCAAGAAATAGTTATTATGTTTGTAATCCTCTTACCAAGCAATTCTTTGCCCTTCCGCTGCCAGAATATGGGGCTATTGTTTGCATAAACTTGGCCGTTGATAAACCTAAATCGACTCGGTACAAAGTTGTTGCCATCATTTCGCGTAGTTCAAGAACTTTTCAGATTGCGATATATTGTTCACAGGCTAAAGCTTGGAGACTCGTCGGATACACTTTGATATATTGTTTGGCGACTAGAGCTTGGAAACTTGCAGGAGACACTTCTAAGGCTAAATATTTACTTACTTTGTGTAATGGTTTCTTCTGGAATTCAGGTATTCACTGGCACCCTACAGATTATGATGCACAGACAACATATTTTCGTTTAGATAAGGAATGTATGGGTTCGATACCTTTGCCTCCAATTCAAGGTACTAACGGATATAGGTCAATCAAATACTTTGGGGAGTCTAACGGGCATATGCATCTTATTGAATATGATATAACTAGCAATTTGTCGCAATGTGTTGTCTTTGAGATGGAAAGTGACTACTCTGCGTGGTTTGTGAAGTACACCGTCGACCTTGAAACTGTTGCAGCAACATTTCCTGCATTTGTACGTTTCGAAAGTTACATTCTCAACGTGCTTTCCGTTGTTCGTAAAGAAAATGAAGAGGAATCATCCTTCGTGCTCCAGATGACAAATCGTGATGTCATTTCTTATAACTTTGCCAGCAGAACTTGTCATAAGCTACTGCAGAGTAAAATTGATTTTACAGGAGGAGGAAATGTTCACCAGTACATGGAGACACCATTTTCGATTTGATCGGGCTCTCTATTACCAAGTGGCTTGTTAAGTGCTTTGTTCACCTTAATATTATTGCAACTAGAAGTCAATGGCTTTGGTCTCATGAGTCATGACTGTTCTTAATTTATTTAAACAAGTGGTATTATTGTTCTTGTCGTCTCATCTCAATGAATATGAATTAAAATTATTTAAAGAAATTTATAAATTGGATTAAGTTAAATAGATTTATAAGTTAAATAAATTTAATTAAATGGTTAATAGTTGAACTAATTAACATATAAAAATTATATGTGTAACTATATGTATAGTTAAACATGTATAATTTATATGTGAAATTTTAATACACATGTAGCGAAGAAAAAAATAACTTAGCAAAATAAATATTTCATCATACAACAAGTTCCTGTCATATGACGTTTTTCAATAAACTATTTTATTTTTCTTTTCCTTTTCTCCTTCTTCCTATATTTTCAAGACTCAAATGCAATCGAAATTATAAAAATTTTATACTATTAAATTCGTGAAGTCGAGAGTTTCTCAACAAAGAATATATTAATATATTTTCATAAATGTACAAAAAAAATAATATATGAAATTTAAGGTTGATATAGATTTATCCATACCTATCCATATCTATATATATTCATCCATTTATCAACCTTGTAAAATTCAATCCATTTTAATCCTATCCAAATAGATCAAAATCCATATATGTTAATCCAAATTCATCCTTATCCATCCATTTGTCATACCTAATTGGACTATTGGTGTCCTAGAAACTCTATTTAATTAAACTAATTACTAGAGTTAATTATGATCTAATGGTAAGAATATTCATATTTTATAGGGATCAATCTAACAAATTAGTTGATGTTAAGATTTTTAAAAATAAAAAAATTTAAATTTAAGAAGTCGCACACATTTATAATTTACTATGAACAAATCACTAAACGATTCATACCTTGTGAAAAAAGTGGATATATTTAATTTAAAACTAAAATAAATTAAAAGATAGTACAAGGGATAAGCATGAGAGAACGACACAATGCTTGGACAACATACCAAAATATGACGTACGAATTTAAATTCATAAATTATTTTTCTAGAATAACAAATGTAGTTCTATTGGCTAAAAAATAATTTTCTATTGACTTTATTTTCCCTTACATACCAAATACCGAAAAATTAAAAAAAAAAAAAATCGAAAAATATTTTACTTATACCAAATGGAGACTATGGAACATAATGTGATCAACTAAACTCCAAGGCTTTCTTTCACAAAAAAACCCTTTAGGCTTAGTTTGGATATTGGGAATCTTGTTTAGGAAAATAATCTTTAGGAAAAGGAAAAGTAAAAGAAAGCAAAAGAATATAAGGAAAAATATTTTCATGTAAGTGTCTGGTTGACATTAAAATTTTGTAAGAAAATAAAGCTTAAAACTTTACCTTGCAGAATCTTACTTTTAAAAATGCAGGATGAGTTTGAGATAAAATGATTCTTGCAATACAACGATTACTCGATTAGAAGTGGAACCTACATTTTTTCAAGACACGCCAAAGCACATATAAGAAAATAAAAGATTATTATTTCTACTTTCTTTTCCCTCTATTTTTTCCCCAAGATCAACTCAGTGGCTGTGATAGATAAATTTTGGTTAGTATTTTTAAATAATGAGAAATAATGGTATAGAGTGAAGGAACTCCAAATTTTAGAGTACCTAGAAACTCTAGAAGAGTTTCTAAATACAGAGTATAATATAATCACTCAACATATCATTTAATTGGAGTATAAGATCTGAGAAAAAGAAAAATCACTTAATCTAATAAAATGTTAATAGAAACAAAGCTCTAGTTTTAAAAGCAATGTAATAATTCTAACAGATATGGAAAAGTATATTAGCTGACCTCTTTGCTTTTGCTTTCCCACAACATCAAGTATTCGCATTTTCCCCTAGGGCTGGATTAGCCGACTTTCTAGAATGTGGATGGCAGCTCAAATCATTCTCTCAAGTCCATCTGTACAGACTATTCAAGAAACCAGAAGGAAGTTATCTTGTCATAACGATGACTACTTCAATCTGGTTTAACTGGTTCGGCTTCAAAAACTGGTTAAGCCTTTCCATCTTCCGGTTTTAGACACAAAAAGCTGAGATGGTGGAGATTCAGCCAAGAAACAGTATGAAAATTAAGCCAGGAACCAAGGAGCTGGAACTACTTAGTAACCATAGGACAGGTGAAAGCATAAAAAAATAGTAATAAGAATTAAGAAATTTTACAATTACCTCGCAGGCCTCATACCTAATGAAAGAATCTCCTGCGACACCGAGCTGATCCAAGCTCCTCGTACTCAGCCTTGGTAACACACATTGCTTCAAAATCAGGACTAGATGCCAAAAGTGATCCCCCTCGCCAGACGCCCAGTATAGGACTGCACAAGCAACAAAAAAATTTATTATCTGGCAGCATTAACACTTTTTAGTGTATGAGATATTCTACGAGAGAAGGAATTACTCTTCCTGGGTCGTTATCTTCACTTGATAGTTATCTGGGACAAGAGGTCGTAGCTCCATTTCGCTGCAATTAGATAAAATTAATTAAAAGTGAAGTCCTGATGATTCTTCACAAAAGGATTTCAAAGCAAGGGTCGTAAAAGCTTACAGTCTTTCAGCAAACCGAGGAAATAATGTGCTTCCACCAGTCAATATAATGCTGCCCAAACACAACTTTGAAATTAGATATCAGACAGGCGAATGAGATATCTTTCTGCAGTAAATAGTAAAGACTAAGAAATACTACCTTTCATAGAGTACAGGCTGTAGCTGGGGATGGCAGGATTGGACAGCTCGTACAATGCATTCTGCCAGGCCAGCCTGGTTCATTCCTGCAAAACATCCAGAAGTCCTGACCATTACAATCTATATAAAATTTACATAGTTAAAAACCTCAGAATCCCATGCTATGTTATCATGCAAATTTATTGCAATCCACAACCTCAAAAAAAATATATGCTTGAAAACGTCATAATAACAAAACAGGAATCCATGGGAAATTTTTTACCATTAAACTTGTTATATTATGAACCAAAGGAAAAAAAAGATTGCTGCTCAGTTTGAAATAAAATCTCGAAATGGTACTTCAAAATACTAGGTGATACAAACCCAAATCAGCAGGACGAAAGATCATCTCGGGGACAAGGAAGCGCTCATTTGTCAAGCTGAACTCCTGTTCACTAGGTAAAGCGTCAAAAAAATGTATATTAACAGGGTATTATTAACTCAATGAAATCTGACCATACATTTTTTGTCATATCAATTTTACTTCTGTCCTCAGGCCTCTCTTTAACTTCTTGCTGATCCCTTTCTTCCAAGTTTCTTATTTGTGATCCTGAGGCTCCATCAGGCAAAGTGAGGTATCTTTGTGCTTCGTTAGGGTCCTTTACAAAACCCTTCGTATAAGTAATACCATCAGGAAGCACATAAGTGCACCTAAAGAGGTTATCATTTCCACGTTTCCTACAAGGACATTTGAAAAAGCAATGTGGAACAATAGCTGTTTTTAGAGACAGAATGACAAATTAAATATAGAGAAAGCACAAACAGTATGACACTTGAACTGTGAGGACCAAAGCCATTTCTTCGCCTTTGCGAGCAATGCACTAATATTGGCAGAACTGCTCTTTCCAATGTTGGGGCTAGGATTTTGGAGCTTCTTTTGAAATCTTTTAGGAACCTTGCGAGTAGGACTAGAATATTTGGAAAATCAACGATTCTTTACACAATTAAATGTTCTTTTCTTTTGCTTGTATAAAGAGTTCATTCATTTAACACATTGCAATTCTAAAGAATGATAATAGACAAAAATCATCTATCTTTATGAATGTAAAATTGCAAAAGGCAAACCTTTTTTTATTTACATCCAAAACATATTTACTTCATTTAATACATTGCCAATCGTTCCAGGGAGTGACAAACCTAATAACATCAAGCTAATTACATCTCTACACTCATTTCTACATTATAACTAAACAAATGTAAAGCATCAGTTAACAAACACAATATAATTGAAGTAAATTAGCAAAAAAATCGCAACAGCTCAAAATCAAAACAAAAGTAGTATGCAAGAAAGATCCAGACTTTAGCATACCTAGCAATCTGCAAATCCCGAGGAACATCAAGTGAAACAAAGCACAATTTCTCCTTGACATCATCCATTAAAAAAGATTCATCCATAACATTGACAGACCTATAACTTACCAACTCCTTCAAATAATTAGTCAGCGCTTTACCACCCAAATCCATTCTTTTTACCCCATAATTAAGAGTAAAATTCTGAAACACTGGCGCAGCATGAGTAAACGAAAACCCACAGTCCACAACAAGACTACACTGGGCCTTACTGACAAGCCCATAGGGCCGGCGACTGGCCTCGTAGAGGTGGACCAGAGAGGGAGAATCCGCAACGTAAAGGGACTTGAAATTGAAGTCTTCGAAGATGATTTCGTCAAGGGAGCGTTGGAGGGAGGGGAGAGAGAAGAGGGGTTCGACCAAGAGGAGAGAGGAGATAGAAGGGGTGAGTTTGAGGGAGGAGAAGAGGTGGGCCCAGATGGTGGCTTGGAGCTCGGGGTTGATGAGATGGCCGCGGTCGAAAGGGCGGCGGATGGTGGCGGAGGTTAGGTCTTCCGCTGGGGAGAGTAGTTGGTCGGCGATTAGGAATTTTTTTGAGGAGAGCGGGCGCGCTAGGCAGTTGGGGACTACGGCTGTGGGGTCTCGTTCGCCACCTATCCCGGCTTTGATTAGGCCACCGCCGTTGTCCAGCACCACCACTTTCATCTCTTGTTCTTTCCCGCCTTTGCTAGAGAACGAGATCGAGTCACTTCGTGAGAGAGGAGAGAGATACAGTCACGACGTCATTGTGCGTTTTCACTTTTTGAATCGAGTTTAATAATATAGTAATTTTAGCATATAATTTTTACATAATAGTAAAATAACAAATTATAAATATTATGGTATTCAATGATATTATAATATTTTTTTTATTTTAAAATAGAGGTGACATGTACTAACAAGATAATAAAACATGTCTAAAAATATTTATTTCTTAAAAATTGAGTGATATTTGAAATACAATTAATAATATAAAGAATATATAGAATAAGATAGAGTGATAGAAAATAATTTGTATTATCTACTCACAGTAATACTTCATCTCCTATTTATACTTAGAGAATGATAGCGCCAATAATTATGGCTAATTAATAAGGGGAGATATGTAATATTATTTTATAATATTATATTAATATATAATTATAATTAATTATATTTAATTATACTATAATCAATAAGTCTAATAAAGTGTGACATATGAACTCTAATTAATTTAATATGGACTGGTTAATGTGGGTTATAAAATAAACTATTAAGTTTGTGATAGATAGACTCATTGAATTTATTTATCAGGTTATATAAATAAATAACTAGGTCATCTCTCTTAACCCTAATAGTAATACAAGCTGTCATAAGAGTTTCATACTAAAAAAGAAGGCATAAAGTTTTCTCATCAAGCCAGCATAAGGTAGAAATTAAGATAGTGGAACTTGATTCACAAATCAATTTCTTTGATATTCTGCTGCAATGGATTCCAAACAATGTATGTAATTTATTATCTGAAATTGGATATTCCAAATCTATTTATGAATTATGGTTTGAGTAATTAACTAATTGCTTACAATTGGTATCAAGAGCCTCTATAGATTAGATTTAGAATCATAATAAAGTGAAATATGGGTTGTTAATTATGAACCCTAATTTTATTAGCCAAACAAGATATTGGCTTTTCATAGTTGCTCATCTAGTTGCCCTATCAAGTATTTCCCAAAGTCGCAATTATAGATTGTGTACTAAGCTAGAAGTTATAATCGGTGTATACCCCGCCGCGTAGAGAAGAAAAGGTGTATCCAATTTGAGGGACTGAGTGGTGGAAACGGCAATGGTTGAAGCCATAATTGAAGATAATTATTCAAGGATAAAAAAAAATGCATGGTATGTCTTGAAATTTGTCATAGTTAAATCCCACGTAAGTCATGCACATGGTCTAATTTAGCACTTTTTAG
>JAUMHB010087734.1:0-11441 GCA_032359685.1 Pittosporum tobira
CACATATATATATATATATATATATATATATATATATATATATATATATATATACACACACATAAATTTCTATTTATGTGGTCTAATTTATGGTTAATAAATTGTAAATAAAATATTGAGAAGATTTTAGAGAAGCTAGAAGACGAAAGATGTGGAGTTTCTGAAAATTTTGAAAGCCTTTGAAGAATTTGTCTACTATCGATGGGAATGCTGGTTTAATACGTTTTGATCGAGAAGCTAATAATGTTTCAATTGTTGCAAATTTACGAATTCCGATGAACACGTCTATGGTTTTATATTGTCAATGAATGCGACTATAGATATAGGAGAGATTGAAATTGAATATTGGTATGAATATAGGAAGAACTTTTTTATTAAAGGATGTGATTTCAAATTGGTAAAGTGTCTCACTCTAGGTGACGTCACTCATTTGTTTGTCTTGTTCCTAGAAAAAGTATCTCTATTTATTGGGGTGTTGGGGTGAGTTTACCGTATTACAGGGGAGCGTCTTATATAATACTACTGGGACGCTCCTACCCTCCACGTGTCACCTTGTGATTGGCCCAAAGGCGCTCCAAAATAATGATTTTTGTCGGCCACTCAGGGGCAAAAATAAATTTTGTGGCAAGCGCAACGAATATTCCTCACTGTTCACATGTAGTGAGTTCACTGTTACTTGGGGTGACTTCACTGTTCACCTGGGGTGAGTTTACTATTTGTTGGGGTGACTACATAGTAGTGGGCTTCTAAAAAGCGGGATTCAACAGTCATTGGGCCTCATATAAGGGCTGACATATATTTTATTCGTGGCCCAAAATATTTTTTTAATGAAATCATTAATATCTGAAGACGAACTTGCGTTGACGGTCAAACATATTGATAAGCTTCTTGAGGAAGCTTCGTATTAGAGAAATAGGTTACTGTTGATAATGACGAGTTTTGAGGGTTTAGGCTGAAGATGTTTATTATCAATTGGATAATTAACGATCGGAATCTAATAAAGATTGTATATGAGGATATTTTAAAGTACTCACTTGGTGTGGGTAAACAGTTGAACATAGGTTTGGATGAGTTGGGCTTCTATAAAGGAGGCTTCAATAGTCATTGGGTCGTATACAAATGTCGAAAAAGTCATTTTGTTTAATAGAATTGTCAATAGTTCATTTTTAAAACGACGTTGACGATCAAAGTTTGTTGAGGAAGCTCTGTGTTGAGAATCGTTTAATTGTTATGTGACGATGAGTTTGAGGAGTACTGCAAAGATATTTCTCGTATACAGTATCAATCGAATAATGGACGGTTCGGATGTAATAGAGATTGTGTATGGGGACTGAACCTGTGTAACGTGTACTTCTCTATTTAAATGTCCGGAAAAAGAGTGTTGAGTTGTAAATATGGTTTGCTTAATTCTGATACGATGGATCTGTGTTATCTTGGTCAGTTGAGAATGCTCCTGGAGAAATACAGTTTTGGTCTGGTCTTGAGAAAAAGCATTGACTCCGTAGCTGAATCTTCTCAATTGCTTATGATCTGGGGTCATGACCTCGTAAAGGAGTATCGTCATATCATCCGTACTGTGAAAGATTGTCACGTCGTAGAGGCTCTAATGGATCAAGTGTCAGATATTAAGCCCAATGGAGTGGTGGTTGAAGATGGGCCTGATGTAGATCAACCCATTAAGCGAACAAAAAAGTGTCATTGACAATATAAAAAAAATGTGTATTCAAAATAAAGTATGTCATGTGTCCATAAATAAATAGACAGTTAAAGTGTGGATTCTACCCAATTGTGATAATTACCTCTATTTCTGGATTGAAAAATAATATCGTTTGTATTTGGATGGAGAATATACATAAATTGTAAATAAAGTAATTAGAAGATTTTAAAGAAGTTAGAAGAGGAAAAATGTGGGGCTTTGAAAAATGTTGAAAGCTTTTGTCGCGTGTCTATTTGTTGTGTCTGTTCGTGTACTTGTAGATGGTCAATTAACAAATTCAAATATCAGTGGATTGGACTGTAAATAGAATTACGCATTTATCAGATAAAATGGGAATATTATGTTGTATGGGAGTTTTGAACTCAGAGTTGTGTAACCGTATACCTCAACATTTGAATGACACATTGTCATTGAGTATTAATGTTCGGTGTCTTTGAAAGTATTGTACACAGAAGAATGTACATACAAGAAAGAACACAAAATGAATATTAAATTCAGACAATAATAATAATAACGGGAAAATTCCAATTAATTTATGTAGCAAGCGCAGCGTACATATATTGTACATTAAAGTCATCGATGTTAATTATATGAGATATTGAAAACAAATATAAACTTTTATTCTTGATTCTGATCGTTGATGATCTGAACGGTAGTTCATCAGTATTGTTGATTGTATCCATCTTCATGATTGTCTCGATCTTATATAATTAGTGTCGTCTCACAGGGGAGTGGGACCCCTGATTCAACAGGGTGATATGTCGTCTCGGGTGATATGTCGTCTAACACTTACACAGTATGAACCATATCTAACATCAGCTACAATATTGTTGAATTGCTCCTCTTTAATTTGTGTGAAGTCTTAAATTGGACCATGACTAATACTAATTTGTAAAGAAGTATAGAGAGACCGAAAATGACCTTAAAATAATTATTGAATCTCACAGATATTCAAATTGAAAGATCTCCATGAATACCAAAGCATAGATGTCTATCATCCAAAATAACGTACTTTGAAAATATGCATGGTAGTGAGTTTTAAGGTGAAAATTGCACTGGCATATGAAACTGAAGAGAAACACTTGGTTTGGGCCAAGAATAAGTTGCTACTTAATTCTGACCCCATTTACGAGAAAATGCGTGCTCTTTTACAAACAAAGCCAGCTACATTGATGAGACATGGCCTTCTCCTCCATTGCTGCCATCCTGTCCATTTACCGAGCCAGAGACCCGGTTTTGGGCCGAGTTCATCGACAAAAAGGTTGTATTCTAATTTTCCTTCGAGCATCTCAAACCGAGTCAGATTGAACTTGACTCGAGTTTGACCTAAACTTTGGAGGTGATCGAGAGCTTTGGATTTCTTCTTTGTATGGATGAAGAGGTGCATGGAGGAGGAAAATGATGCTAAATTCCTTCCAAATCCCGTTAGAATCTTTTATCACCATGCATGGAGGGGGAAAATGTTGCTAAATTCCTTCCAAATCCCGTAAAGATCTTTTATCATCTTGCATGGCAAGGAAGATTCATGGCATTGAGTAATAAATCATGAAATTCTTTCCTGCCAACCATAATTTTTGACCCATTCCTTGATTAGTGTTTGACTTATTTTCTTGTGGGCACTTACAGATAAAGAGGAAAATTATTAGTCTTTTTCTTCGCAATTAAAAGGAAAATTGCTCAATAAAAATTATTGGCTCATTAGTGTTTAGCTAGTGGTAATGGTTTACGAGAGCAGAATTCTGTAATCTATCAAATGTGAGAACCTTGTTTATATTATTGTATTTATAACGTAATTCTTTTCATGAAATAGATTTGAATAATACTATAAACACTAACAAATACACAAACAAAGTGTACACAAATAAATATGTTAAATTATAATTTGTGGATACAAGACTATACATGGGATAGACTTATTATTATAACCAATTATAATTTGATACATTAGTTTGTGCATACTTAATTTGTTAGTGCATTTGTTAGCAAACATAGCATTATTGAATATATTTTTCTTTTACACTTTTTTTTAAAGTTTGGATAGTAAAAAAGAAAAGAAAATAACTTAACAGAAAACATAATTTTCTTTGTTCGTGTTTGTTAGTTTGTGAAAGAAAATTAAATAAAAAAATTTCTCGTGTTTGTGGGTTCTAAAGAAAAAAAAAAAAAAAAAGAATCAAATTACCTCTTTACCCCGTTATTAATGTGAGTATATCTTTGACAAGGATATGATATGTCAATTAAAATTTGTTGTATTAAAATTTTAGAATAACATGAAAGTTATAACAAGTTAACTTATTACCTTTTCTTTATCGTCGGCCACTTTTGGTAAGAAAATTTAGCGAGAAAGTAGGCAGATTTTTTTTTCCATTTTTTTCCCTGTTCTGTCGTTTCAAAAAATTTACAAATAATAGAAATAGACAAAAAAAAAAAAAGAATTTTCTTTTCTTTTCTATCATATTTGGAACTCAACAAAGAAAATGTCAGGTTTTGTAACTTTTTATGGATCCTAGGCTGTATCTGGGATCAGCCTAATGTGGCCCTAGAGCCACATAGAAGTTGCTTGGGCCGAAATTTGCAAATGCTACCTGATCAAAGTTGGTCCGCTTTGGTCCTTCATCTTTTTGTCGTTGAAATGATATTTTGGTTATTAGACATATATTTTCTCTAGAACCCCAAAAAAAGACATTTTCTCTAGAAAATATAGACACAATGTAATATAATACAATACAATATACCTAACTAATGTGACCAATTTCTTTAAAAATATGGAGTGAGTCAATAATCCATTTAAAAGTATTGTTACTCCACCTTGTTGAGATCAAGGTGTAGCGGATGGGAGCACCCACTGGCTCCATGGAGACCAGGGTTTGAAACCAAATCCATGAGATATATACTTTTTTTTTTCTATTTTTTTTAATTAATGAAGCCCCTCGGTAACCATCTTATTATAGAGGATTATCTATCAATTTATTAAATTTTGGTTAAGTATATTGCGGTAGGACCCTTATTGCGGATTTGACAACCTTATACAATAATGTGTGTTGTTTGATTTGCGTACATAGCATTTGGATGGTTGGTGAAAGAACCTTCAATTTTGTAGCATGTCTCTTGTCCTTTCTCTATTAGGGAAGGGGAAGGGGAAGGAGGGAGCCTAATGTTCTGTAACATCTTCCAAAATCATGTGGACATCGAAAATAGACCCCTTATGTTTGATGGGATGACTCGTCAATATCTCTCTTTTTTTCTATTTTCCTTTTCTTTTTAATTTATTTTTTTTTTTTGCTGGTGCAATGGACTTGTTCGATCTGTGACAAACTCATAGCAGCTAAGCTTTGATGGTTTTATGTGCCCATAAAATTGGTGGTCTTATTAATGTGACAACTCCTCATGTGAAATGACCCACATTGCCCCCCAATAGGTTGTTTTGGTACTACTTGTCAGATTATTGCATTCAACATTTTCCTACCCAAAGAACAGTTGCCACAAGATTGTAAACGGGTTGGGCCAAAGGAAAATTGAAATGTCTCACTTCTTACGCAAATGGTTAATTAATTATCAATACAAGAGATTATTATTGTTAATGTATGTAGTCAATTAATTGGGCAAGAAGAACTCAATAGTTTGTCGAATGGCGGTCATTCAAATATGAAAAATGAAATGTATGATTTGACCCTATTCGGCTACTTCGTTCTCCTGTGGGATTGACATTCAATGTGAGAATAATAAAGTCACTCAACATGATAGCGAGAAAGAAATACTCCCATTGGAAAACTAAAAATATGATTTTTTTGTACTAAAATAAAATATCAAATACATATATTAAAAAAATTATATGGTGTGTATTTAAATAATATTGTACAAGTTTTATGAAGAGAAATAAATTTTTAAGAGTAAAAAAGAGTTGAATCAAGTCGAGTATGACTTATTCAGATTCTACTCGTATAATTTATCGAATTTAAAATAAAACTCGTGTATGAATCGTTTAACTATTGAGCCAAGCACGAATACAAATAGAGTCTGAACAATTTGAATATCAATAGAAAAAAATATTTAATAAGGTACAAATAATTTATCGAACTTTAATATTTATCCGTATTCTACTCGTTAATATTTCGAATCGAGTTTTAATTGAATTTTTTGCCGAATAATCTCAAATCGAACTTGAACTGTTTGGTTCTATTTTCAACCATACAAATTTTATGTAATATAAAATAATTTTTTTAACTTAAAAATAATATTTTTTAATTTATGTATATTAAATAATTTTATTTATTTTTTTAAATGGATGGAGTAATATTCAAGTTGTCATTCTTAACAATTCGTACATCCAAGATACAGATATACGTGGAGACAATATGTTGGTTACGAATAATAAGCTGCAATAATATTCAATTAGTATGTATCCGTGGAGATAACATGATGCAAGAAAGAAATAATATTCAATTAATAAGCTGCTACGAGTTTCCAATTCCACTCACTCTTTTCTAGTTTTCCTTTACTTCTTCTAGCACTCCCTCGTAGAGAAATCCAAGATATACATAGGGAGACAACGTTAGTTACTAGTTTATGTAATTATAATTTTTTTTTAATTATATATTATAAAATCAGACGATGAATATTTTAAAATTTTAAAATTTTTACAAAATTTTGAATGGTGATTCTATTGGGAAAAAAAAATAATAATTTCTTCTATTTATTTTTTTTAATACAGCAAAGCTAGATGCTCTATATGGCCGCGTACGTTGACTTCTGTTTTTATTTTTGGAGGGGCCCTCGGCGCCGGGGCGGGGGGAGTGGTTGTGGGTGTTGTGTGGTGTGGTTGCTTCCACGGTATTTAACTACAATTGTATTTAACCAAATTGTTGACAATCAATCTTCCTATATATATATATAGGTGTCACCGTGTCAACATTGTTGACATTTTCTGAAATATGTATGTATGCTTATTTGGTATTGATTATTTAAATTAATTATAATTTATTTTTAAAAATTATTTTTGAGCTACTTTGAAAAAATATATAAATTAAATATAACAATATTATTAATTTGTTTTAAAATTTTAGTTAATATTGTAGTTTTTTTTTTAAACTCATAATACATTTTAACTAATAAATAAGTTGGACTAAACAAGCCATGTATACTAAAATCGTGAATATATATATATATATATATAGGCTAAACAAGCCATTTAAAATTAAAAAAAAAAAAATAATAATTCTTATTATGGTTGTAGCTAGCCTATAACTTGAAGAAAACAAAGAAATTAATTACGTCCTCTATGTTGTATCATGTTAAATTATTCTTTTTATATTTACGTGTTAAATTATGTGGTTTTACTAATGGAAACGAGAACAAGCAAGAGACAACTAAAAGCAAAAAATGATTATACAAGAAATAGAATTTTCGTGATTCACTCGATTTAGATTAACATCAACCACTCCATATTAGTGGATTTAACAAATTCACTTATGGATCTAGCAATTCTCATAATCGAAAAAGATCGATCATACAAAGTTAAGTTGTTCCAGCCAGAGGAGATCGAGGACCACACTATCAGATGGAAAGTGACATACAATAAGTAGTTCCAGTGTCCTCCATTTACATATTAGTAGCAGGAGTCCATGGTAGTAACAAGACAGCCAAAGTTGATCGTTGGTTATTGTCGACTTTATTGTACGCCCAAGTCCTAACAATCATACACTACTTGTTAACTTTACGCCCACGTGAAGTGGAGTCCTAGTTTTAATCAAACTCTTGGACCGACCTGTTGGTCAGTTACGAAACCCCAAAATCCCCCATCACCTCTTTAATTATTTATTATATATTACTAGTAATTAAGAATGATTAGATTGTTTAAACTTGTCATAATCACAATTATTATCCTGATTTAAGTACCTTTGTCTTGCTACTTTTCTATGGCTAAATAAGGAAATTTAGTGGATAATTATGATTAAATAATCATAAAATTCTCAAAGGTAAGTTGATTAATTGTGAGAGTGAACAACTTAATTAGCATGTCACACAACTCACGAGTCCGTCCAAAACCTGGTGGGGAAGAAGTGATAAAAAGTGTCATTCGCCCAAATCATTGTATTTCTGGAAAGTAAGTCATTAATTGTAGAAAGTAAAAACAAAATTAATGCCTACTGGATGATAATGGGGTAAGAAGACTTTTAATCACTTTCTAGTTTTTTTTCCTCACTTCTATCTTCTAATTATTTTATTTACAAAAATAATTTTAATTTATGACAAAATTAACTTTAAAATATTAAATTATTGAACTAAAATTAAAATATTTTATTTATAAAAATAACTTTAGTATATTTTAATTTATGACAAAATTAAACCTAAAAATAATAAATTATTAAACTAAAATAAAAATGTGCTAAGGTGATATCTTACGTGTGAGATCTAAGTGTATTACAAATTTAAAAAAAAAAATAAAATTGCTGAGATCTACGTGTGGAAATGAATTGCCTGTTGAGAACGATAGACCTTCAAGAAGACTTCCATATACTCCAAGGAAAAACAGCAAAATATCAGAAGCGGTACACTTTTCAATTTCTTATTGGCCTGTTCAAGAGCTATGACACGAAACATGGACTCCAGGCATCATATCACTGTTTGAAGAAGAAACAAACAAATTTATTTAAAATCCGTTTGTTATAAGAAAAATATTTTTTATATTTTTTTATATTTATATATCAGAAAAAATCTAGTCAACAAGAAATCATTTTTCAGTCAACAGAAATTTTTTTTATTATTTCAGAAAAATTACTTACGGATTTAAATCCGTAAATTATTTTTTGAAAAGTGGTCTGAATGTTGTTATTCTTTATAACACTTTTATTTAATCACTTTTATCATCTTTTTATTTATTTTATTTTTAAAATAAATATATTTATTTTTTATTTTCACAATATATGCATAATTAATATTTTCATATTTAATTATATATACACATATATTTCTTAAATTTTAAATTTTCTTATTCTTAAAAATTTTCAAAACTACTGTTTTATTAAATTTTTTTTTCGTATAAACATTCTTATTGTTATATCATAGTATTAAGTTTTTACATATATACAAATAAATTCAAATTTTCATTATAAGAACTTAGTTTTATCTTATTAAAAAAATTAAAATATACTTATATTAATTTAAAATAACATAGTTGTTAAATTTATTTTAAAAATTAAATACAAAAATATATTTTCAACTTCATTCTCAGCTTAACCATCAAACATCAGAAAATAAGTCATTTTCCTATAAACCATTTTCTCATAAAACGTTTTACCATAAAATATTTTATAAAATACGTTTTATTTGTATTAAACTAAGCCTTACACATATTAAAAGTAATACTCTATTATTAAAATTAAATTTTTTGTTTATTAATTCTTGGCTAGTCTTCACTCTTCCAATTTGACATCTTTCGTGTATAGGCATTATCCAGAATAATACTTGATCTTCTTAAATCTTGTGCTGAATAAACATTAGACTAAAATTCATCATATATGGTTCAATTGACTCATGAAGAAAATAACTAAAGAAGTCGGGAGAGAGAATTGGTCTTCTCAGGGAAAGAGAGTTAATATGTACGTAGAAGCAGCAAGAGGGAAAGAAAGTCACCTCATCATCTAAAAAAAAAAAAAAAAACTACCAATAATTATAGATCTCACACGTAAGATGCTATCTCAACGCATATTAACCATAATTAAGTATTTTAATAATTTTAAGTCAATTTTGTTATGAATTTAAATATGTTTAAATTATTTTTACAAATAAAATAATAATTAGAGGATAAAAGTGAAAAAAATCTTTAAAATTTGTTGATTTTTGTATGCTTAAAGTTGGGAAAAGAAAAATCTTATTGTTGTACTGCATATTTGTTGGAGCTTCTTATGGAGTGAGCTGGGCTAGGGCCTGTTTCATAAAATTAAAAATTAAATTGTGAAAATTTTAAGTTATTAAATTAAAAAAATTATATTGTCGATTTTTTTAGTGAGTGATGACACTGGTTCCACTATACATTACAATTATATCATATCAAATCATCAACCAATGATCAACCCTCACATAAATCACATTAATAACGTAATAATGAGCTAGAAAATTTCACCGATAAGGAAAACAAGACTGCACCATGGGGGAACAAAATTCCACTTAACTAAGTAAGAAGAAAAAAAATCCACATGCAGGCTCTACACTATGGGAGAACAAAACTTCACTTAACTAACTAAGAGTGACAATAACTTCCCATGTTACGTGTGAGAGATTCGAATATGAAACATATTATCAAAACTTCAGTCTTAACCACATAGGCCTTTAATTGCTGAATTTGAAGTATTGAACATTATTTATTTATTTTTTAAATTGAATACTAAATTTAATTAAGTCATTTGGTAAGTAATAGAATTTCATATTATAAATGTTAAAATTTATAATAATCATTTGTTATGATTTAAAAAAATCTTAAACATATTAATTAATAATTGTATAAGAAATTAATATTCAAAAACTCATAATACATAACATTTTGGGGAATTATTAACTTTAAAATCATGACGACTACCGTGTCAAGCATTCCGCTATTACGTTATGATATTAGGCTTAAAAATTTAGTATAATTTGGCTTAATATTTTAAACAACTTAATTCTATCAAATGTCTAGACTTTGAGTTAATAAACATATTTATTTAATTTAAAACTTTATATATTTAGATTAAGTTTCTGAATAGAGTTCTCAATCACATCATTTAGTCTAAATATTCAGTTGTGACACTGATGCATCAATAACATAAGTTTGTATATGTGTGTAAAATGAGTGAATTCACAATCAAAATTGACCGTAGAATCAATCTAGCCAATATAAATTATATAATGTCTATTGTTCAAACCGTTATCCAAATAAAGAATATATATATTTGCAAGCCACGAATGATTGGATCTCACATGATTTGATTAATGTACAAACTATTGTGTTGATTTAACTATTTATTTAAGAAAAATTGAATTTGATCGAAAGGTAATTAAATGCCAAATATTTTGTATCATGTATGTTTTACTGTGTGCCTTTTGTTAATATTTTCAGATTAATGTCAAGAATTTCCATGAATGGGATATACTGTATATGTTTAAATCCGTTAATCATTCTCCACTTTTACTCTATGCAGATTAAATTGAGTTTAAATTTGTTGTCTCATTTACTATCCCAATCTAATATAATAGTTATATTTTATAAAAAAAAAATTACAATTATTTTTATAATTAATAAACTTAAATTACTACTAAACTTGTTATTTTGTCAATTATGTATTTTATGCATTATTTGCGGTATCTTGAGAGTCATGTAATGCGTAAGGTATCAAATTCAATAAGAAACATTGATTTTATAATATCCATAATGGGTTAGAAATTTTAATATATAAGGTAGACAAAATTTTACACCATTAAATCCATAAAAATAGTTCAGATAATCTCTCTTAATAAGATAATAAGATAGACAAGACTTTGCAGTATTAAATTCACAATAATGAGTTAGTTAATCTCAATAATAAAAAATAATCTCACATAAAAAGAAGAAACAAAATAAAAAAATAAAAATAAAAATAAAAATAAAGAAAAAAGTTCCGTAAACTATGTATAAAAAATTTAAACCTGAAACTACTTACATTAAAAATATCTGCTGATCTGAATGTTAATTATTTTGGCCTAAAACCTT
>JAUMHB010087778.1:0-11434 GCA_032359685.1 Pittosporum tobira
GAAATAGAAGATCGATTATACCTGAATGAATTTCGATGGAGATAAGAAGAACAGTTGCGTTTGGATTAGCGTGTCAACCGCTACGCTTCTACTGATATCCACACACACGAACTGAGCCCGAGTCTTGTGCGTGCTAGCACAGTTCTCTGGTTTCCTTTTCTCTAAGTTTCTCAAACTCGCGGTAAATAGGGTTAAACAAAAAAGCGTATGTGCCTCATTTTATAATCCATCCCTTTTAATCAGAGATACAAGAGAACAAAGAAATCCTAACTGTCCGGTCCAATATATTATAAGCCCAGTTCGCTTATTGTGCAACCTTGTAGGTTCACCTAACATTACCAGTAGGCCCAAAATTCCTTTTCGGCCCACAAATTATAAGCGGCCTCTAGCAAGATATTATAATTACCTAAGTTAGGTGAATGTCAGTTTTTCCGACACAAGCTTATCCATAACTAATAATAGAGTACGATTTATGATTAGATTATTGGGCAAATCATTAACAATTTATTCTATAGATAGCTAAATTGTTCCGTCTAGGATGACGTTGAAGCTAAGCAACATTATGAGAAATATTATTTCTTTAATAATTTCCGTTTCATGTTTCATTTTGGAATACCTTGGTTTATAATGATTTGATAATTTTTATATTAATAAAGTGGTTTTGATAGACTATTGTTAGACTTTAATATTTCATATTCTATGATTGCCCTAATGAGGTTTTGATGGGATATTGCTAATAATTTTAAAGATTTCCTAATCTATACTTGTCCAATTCAATATAAATGTTACTCTTTTTAAAGGGAAGATAGATCAAACTTAAAGAGAAATTACTATTTTTTTGTTTAGGATTGTTGCTTAGTGGATTCAGAATCCTAGACAGATCGTTTTATTATTGTTATTATCCTTATTTAATTAGTTTGTTAGTTTTGACTTAGTTCACTATCTCATCCACTTTTATTTATAGTTCGCTTGAAATAATTCTAAGGATATAAAAAAGTAATCTAGTTTATTTGGGATCGACATGTACTTGTCAGGTTTATAATTAGACATTGTGCACTTGCAGTATTTTTAACACATCAAGATGTCTCACAAGTTCTTCCAAAATTCCTTTTGTCTCGAGTGAGACTAATCCCCAGCAGTCGTCTAAAGTCTCTCTATTTAATCTTCTAATGCTAGCTAGCTGCAAAAATGTTTAAGCATAGCAAGAGTGAGCGAAAATGCTCAGCAAGTACAAAACCCTCAAGGCTAAATAGTAACAGTTTAATCATTCGTAAAAATTAAAATGTTTTGAAATAAAAATCGTTTTGGACCCACGATCATATAGTGAGGTTCAAAATCAATTCAACACTCGTATGATTTACAAGTTCAAAGTAAATCATGCAACAATAATTAATATTCATGTGAGTATGCTTAAAGTACTTATCTCTTTGGGATATTTAGACCAAATAAATTTATCTTATAAATGGCGAATTTGTACATCGCAAGCAGGGATCTACCTGCAGCTACATGATTCTTCTTGTAGGGTTTAAGAGGATTGTCGATCTTCTCATCTATGACATACTCGATGTTCGCTTTTCAATCGAGCCCTAATTCGCTTTCTAAGGGGGCACACCATACATGAAAAGAAATGCATGACGTTTAAATAGTCGTTTAATACATTTATGTACAAGTGATGCAAGCTCATCATTTCGAGACAATAAAATATATACGTGCAACAAAAGCAATAAAAATTACACATAAGAATGAGACGAATAATGTACTTGTTTGTACTATGTAGACTGTGTTCCAATTAAAATTAGTGAGATATCCCTCATTTCCCTTTTCTTTTATAATATGATGTAATTCTTCAAATATTTATGAATAATTTCATGCAGACGAATGATAATAGCTGTAAAATAGCTGAAGAATGAATAATTTCCATAAATCTATTTCAACTTGAAACATTTTAAATACATATAATGATATGATGTAATTTTTTCAATATTTGTGTATAATTTTATATTTGTCTCACAGCAGCAAGATAATAAGAACAAAACAGTCTGAGGGTTGAATTGAATATAATTGCTACTTCTAATTTTGATAAAAAAAAAAACCATTGAAAAACATTAGTATGTTTCAGAAAAAAAGGAAAAGGATAACATAACGGGAAACATGGTCAATTGTCAAAGATTCAACCACCTCACGCTCTCTCACTAACCTCTCCCCGACTCCCTCGATGGATCCACTGTCAGCTCTCCGAGACTTCACAATCCGAAACGAGCTTCACCAAATCGTCCGCGTCGGCGAAGACTATCGTTTCGGCGATGCCTATACCTTCCCCTGCGCCATCGAAACCGCCTATCGCTCCAAAACAGGTAACCTCTACACTCTCGAAACCCTAGTTTTCTTCGTCACCAACCTCCAATACAAACACCACGACTACTTCCGCATCGCCGGGACCCACAAGATCGCCGCCGTCACGCTCGTCGACCGCAAACCCTTAATCGATTATCTCCACGGCAAAATCTCCTCCACCGATGCCATCGAGTTCCTCGCCCCTCAACAGCAAGACCCTAACAAGTTCGAAGAGTACCGCCCCGAAAACCCTAATTTACCTCCGCCGGACGACAATGAAAACCTTAATTTACCCCCTGATCAAAATTATTATGGGCATTGGGCTCCTGAGAATCCAATTTTGGAACTTAAATCGATAGAGAGGCCGTTGAAGGATCACGAGTCGGTGTTGGAGTGTAGAAATAGGGATTTTTACACTGTTCTTATGGCGGCCACGAAGCGGAATGAGGAGAGGGAGAGAATGGAGTCACAGCAGAGGAAGGATGGGTTGGTAGCGAAGAGTAGGATTGAGAGAGGGTTTGGGGATGATTTGTTGGGCTTTGATGCTACGCCGAAGCCTAAAATGCACTTGAAGGGGAGTAAAATTGGGGAAGGCGTGCCAATTATTTTGGTGCCTAGTGCTTCTCAGACATTGATTACTATTTATAATGTGAAGGAATTTTTGGAGGATGGGGTTTATATTCCTACAGACATGAAGGTGAAGCAGATGAAGGGGCCGAAGCCAGATTGTGTGACAGTGCAGAAGAAGTTCAGTAGGGACCGGGTCGTGACGGCTTATGAGGTGAGGGACAAACCGTCTGTGCTAAAGGCAGATGATTGGGATCGGGTGGTGGCTGTTTTTGTTTTGGGGAAAGAGTGGCAATTTAAAGATTGGCCTTTTAAGGACCATGTTGAGATCTTCAACAAAAGTAAGTGATATTGTCCCATTTGCAAATTTGAATACTTTTGACTTATGTTGTTTGAAGTATTTAAGCTAGTCTTCAGAAAGTAGAAGAATCAGATTAGAATATTTATCAGTTACTGAATATTTGGAAACCACAGTTAGATCATACATCTCAAAGCACCAATTAGATGTTGATATAAGATCCTGGTTTTCTAAGAAACACTGATACAATTTGAACTTCATGCCATAGAAAAAGGGACATCATTCATTTGATGACTTTCATGCTGAATTCCAATGCAGTTCTTGGTTTTTATATGCGTTTTGAGGATGATAGTGTGGAGTCGGCAAAGACTGTGAAGCAGTGGAATGTGAAGATTATCTCGGTGAGCAGATCCTCTCTTGAGCTTTGAGTCTTATTACTTCTTGTGTGATGAGATCATAGTTAATGGTCAAACACGCAAGCTAGTACTGTGCTATTTACATTTTTACAATTAAGTTACTTCCATTTTAGTTTTTGCTGTTGAGTCACTGTGCTTCTTAAATTTTCAATCAGTCACATTCTGAAGCTGATCTATTAGCTAACTGTGCTGGTTGTACAATCTGGTCTGGAGTCTGGACAATATTCTTGAATGGACAACTAAAAGCAGAGGACTAAAACTAAGAACATGAAAAAAAAAAAAAAAAAAAGATCCTCTCCTTTTCTTGACAAATAATACAACTCATTTGGTGACAGTTCTATTAAGTTCTATTAATGCTTTTTTATCCAATATTTCCTGTCGCATGTTTGTTTAGGTTACTCTAATGCTAGTATAACTTCATATATGCAGATTAGCAAAAATAAGCGGCACCAGGATAGAGCTGCAGCACTTGAAGTCTGGGATAGACTAGAAGAGTTCATGCGGTCGAGATCACGTTCTTGAGGTGTGGCCAAGCTCCAAAGCGACACCTGGTTGATAATTGTCCTGATTTCTTTGACTGTTCTTGCTCAGATTGTGTTGATACCAACACATTTAGTAACAAGTTCAGATGTATCTGGCAACTTAGTAATATTATACTTGACTTTCTATTTATTTAGATAACTGCATCAGCTTGTAGCCCAGGGGTTCTCTCTTCCATTCTGAGAAATAAGATAACATATATCTAATTATTTATGTTTACATAATATTTGTGATATAAATCATGGATGTCTGGTTTCCACAAGTAAAAATATGAGTTTTACACAAGATCTTTTCTACGTGACTGTGGGACCCGCTTGCTATTCATGTGAGGAGGTCATTTTAGTTAGTATGGCCTAATTTATGTGACGTAGATGTGGAATTGCTTACTTAATTGTTGTTTCCTTCCTTTTATTCCATGTATTTTCCTTTTCCTTTTTTCTTTACTGTGTTCTCAACCCTTGGCGAAACTTAAAAAGTATAAAACCTTGTGTACAACTTTTTGTCTGACAATTAGCTGTCAAAACAATTCTTCCTTGCCCCAAAACAGGCTAATCTTGTTATGGTTTCTGTTATGTTTCTGTTATGACATTGAAAGATCTCCAATGCATAAGTATAAAACCTTGTGTACAACTTTTTGTCTGACAATTAGCTGTCAAAACAATTCTTCCTTGCCCCAAAACAGGCTAATCTTGTTATGGTTTCTGTTATGTTTCTGTTATGACATTGAAAGATCTCCAATGCATCTATAAACATGTGCTCTCTTTCCTTTTCCACAGATGGGTTTGAAACCAGAAACTAGTTTTGGATTGAGTTTGATAGAGATGACAATGGCAGGAATGGCAAATGAAATTGCATGGCAACAGATATGGGTGGTGAATGTGTTTCTGTTATACCAAGCATCAGTCCTCTTAGGTTTGTATTATATACAATCAATTTTCTTTTTTGTTCCATTTTGAGTTTAATTACATGTAGGAGTATTTATTTGGCTCTCAAGATGCACTTTTGAATGTATTATCTACATGTGTAAATGTTCCCAAGAAATTAAGGAAAAAAATGTTCCTATAAATTTGTTCTTTTGTTTGGGCATTTAATTTAATGGTTTTATGAACCATTCTTGTTTTTAACATGGCCTTTTATATTCCCCTTTTCCTGGAAAATAACGGACTGGTGTTTTCGTTGTGCAATGTCCTGCAGTTATCAAAGAGGGAAAAGTCCTGCTATTGAATTATATATTAAAAAAAAGGAAAATTATAAACCATGTATTTTTTTTTAATTTATGTCTCCATTGATACAAAGCTAAGTTGACCCAAATGGGTCCTAAAAGAATAAACTCACAAGAACTACAGGGAATTCTAAACAAATATGGAACCCTATGCAAATCCAACTATATAGCAGTACAATGAAAGCTGGAAACTAAAATGGTAAAATAGCTGTATTGCGTAGGATTGTGTACTGAAAGGCGTTCTAGCAGATCGGAGAAGTCATCACAGGGTGAAGGTATATGATGCAGCAAAAAGAAGGAAGAATAGGGAAGGAGCCGCTAATCTGTTAGTGCTTCCATCTGATGAACCGTTATCTGTTGACGGTGTCGTGTTAGATCCACGTCCTGTACCCCCTGAACATCAACAATGGAAATGATTAAACGTTTGTAAGAGTAAATCACGATCACATTTATTTTTATTTTTTTTTCTCCTGTGAGAGATAAATTTCAGTACCTGAAGGTACGTTGGTAGGAGAATCTGGTGTTCCTGCTGGCAAGCCGGTTGGAGCAGCAGCTGTCATAGGTCGAGATGTATACAAGTTAAAAATAGGAGGATTTTTTCTTATTCGTGAAAATAAATATTAAATTATTAGGATAGTTACGAGTATATATATATAAATAAATAAATTATGGGGATCGGACCATAGTTCTTACCGTTGCAGCTGCTAAGGGGTGGAGTTTTAACATTGCAGGTAGCAGGTAAGGCCGCAGCCTGAGTTTGGTTGACTTGAAGCCCGAGAGATGAGCCACCGCCATTAAGGACCTGGCACAGACAGTCTGGCCTGGACCGAACGACGCTCCCAAGCTGTGTGCAGCACCCTGATGTTGGCGATGAGGAGTTCCCCGTAATATAATTGAGGCATGGCGACAAGCTAATTATCACGTTTGTACAATCGGACTGGGCTGTCGCTCCTGTCCAGAGCACCCCCACTAGTACCAAGGTTAGGCCCAACCCAATTCTCGGATATGCCATTAGATGATTTTAGAAAGGGACTGAAATGAAATGCCTGTGGAAAGAGGATAGTGCTGAGCGATAGAGCTTGGTAGGGTTTATATTGGGATTTTGAGGAAAGTCAACTGAAGAGGGGCTTCAGTGGGTGGCCGACTTCTCCTACTCTGTACAGGTTTTGCCTGTTCGTAATCAGTAACGTATTCTTTTATTTTTGCCACCCTTTCGTCTTTTTGTTGCTGATTTAAGTGATTAATTAATATATTTATTTTTTTTTTAATTTTGAAAATAGTAAGTGATTTACTGCCAGTTCAGACCTTGAGAATTTGAGTATTTTATAGTAATTATTTTTTACACGTATGGGAAAAAGACAAAGGATTTGTTGTGTAGGTGACCAAAGCATGACTGGTTTAGGTTGGAGTAGGAACCTGAGCTTCAAAGGTTAGCTTTTGGAATTTTTTCCTCAAGAAGAAACGCATGACTTGTCTCTTACTGTATTCCTTTTGAAGACCTGGCACTGTTCTACTTCTCTTGGACAGTGGTTGATTTTTATAATATTTGGTTAATAGTGGGGTGTTCATTGCTTTTTTTCTAATCATAATACGGATATTCTACCAATATCATAGGCTAGCTTCAATCAATCTTCTATCCATGTCACAGAACAGGTAAAAACAACAAAGGGGGTCTAGCGGCTTAAAACTGAGGGAAGTCCTTCGACTTGCAAAATTAAAACACTCCTCTGTCCCCTTTCCAGAATTGTTAAGAGATAAACGAGCTTTTGAATTTGTGAAAAGCAACAAACATCTAACAAGTTAGTATCACTTGGATTTTGAATTTGTTTAGTCTTGTGGTGAAAGTTTGAACTAGTTTTTTTAAAATACACGCCCAGCCCAGTCTCATCTTGAAGCTCGAGGGTGCACACTCGTATAATAAGAAGTTGTTTGTATACCAGAAAAATAAAAAAAAAATAAAAAAAAAATTACTTTATACATAGATGGAGAAAGAAAATACCAGTCAGCCTCCCCTCCTAGCAAACACTTGTATAATAAAATTGATTGGTGAAGGGAAAGTCTTTGGGCTCCAAAAGCTTTGATGTGGAGGAAAGGGGTGTCCGTTTGCAAGACTCTGCCATGTGGATAAAAATGAAAGCTTGTAGGATGGCCGGCAGTTGTAGTAGGTATGCTAGACCAAAATTTTGTAGGAATAATATATAGCATGTTGATCTTCATGTGGGATGACAAGCAACTGCATGGGGGGAAATGTTTTATCAAAAGGCAGCGAACACGACCTCAGAATGGTTTCCACTTTACAAGGGGCGTATGATCGGAGGACATCAACCAAAAATTGACAATTTTGCCAGAAAGTTGATCAACTTCAATTTTTGGTATAGTGGAAAATTAATTATCGTAACGTTACTACATGCACATTCTGCAGAATAGAGAAGCTGTGGGATACACGTCTCACCCTCTACGCTCGCCTGCCTAAATCAAAGGCTCTCTGAGAAACTTACTCAGAACATGTAAAAAAAATTAGCATACCATGTGTCCCCAACCTTTTTTCTTTTTAAAACATCCATCTAAACGTGGTGTGGGTGTAATCAAATAAATTCTTGTCCATCCATTACATAGCCGTGATACCAATTGACTTAGAAATAGGTAATTGGGTCTTACAGGCAAAATAAAGTCATGAGTCCTACAACAACAGTCATAAACCCTACCATCATTATCACACCTGACCTTAATAATAATATTTACATACCACAACAATTATACTACTTACGGAAATAAGAGTGCGTCTAAATTTTAACACGTGACCATCCATTATTAACACCCGCCCTCCATGATTCTCCCATTAACAGGTAGTCCAAAAACCCACCACAGCTTTTTGATCCTTCCGGCTCCAAATTCCATTTGCTTGCACCAGTTAGCTTAACTTAGCTAACTGAAAGATTGTTCTTCTGCATTACTTCAATATGATGAGTAGAAAAAGCAATATTAGGAAACAAAAAAGTTCTTAGTTGATCGTTTACACAGTTCTCCACTCTTCCATGTGTGGAGTGTTTTGATGAATAACCTCCAGATGCTTAATTACAGTAATGCCCCTCTAAATACAACAATGCTGCATCCTCTCATAAATTCTCCTTCTTGACACAATAGAGGGGGGGCATTAGACTGATGCAGTAATACACCCCACTGATTACCAAACCAAAACAGCAGATGTAAATGCACAATGCACGAAAAACATACTAAAACTAAAATGATTTTTGGCCTTATCTGCCTTTCACTACAAATTGAAATTGAAATCGAAATTGAAAATAATAATACTTGTTTAAACAATTCTAGCCATTCAAAGATTTTAAATGCTACTAGACATCAACATTCTATATAAACTCCCATGACAACAAAAAACATTACAACAGCATATGTGCAGCCGAAATGTGACATAGAAAAACACATCAAAGCTTTAGTTATTAGAAACTGAAGGCTTTCATTTGGATTTACTATGTAGATGGAACTAAAAATTATTTAGAATCTATTAGTACTACATATGTAGAAAGATAATTATCCTGATGTTTTCATGTGCCTTTTAAAACACTCAATTTATTACCGAGAAAGTATTACCTTTCAATGGCATGGTCGGCGGAGGTATTGCAGGTCCCATTTGTTCCTTTCTATAAGTTCGTAACAAACCTCTTCACCCATGTCAGCTTCAATAAACCACGCCCTTTTGAAAGCTAAATTTGATTCTTTTGTCTCAAGGTGCCCATCTTTTCCAAAAGCCACAATGGCAGGAAGTTGAGGGCATTCATGATCAAATAACACTTGGAACAGCCTGACTGCAAAATTCCGGTCATATGGATAGACAAACCACGGCATTCCCAGGATGCTCGTGTAGAAGGAAGACCTGTGTATTTTTTTGCAGCAGTCCAAGGAGACGTAAATAATTTCAAAGTCGTCATCTGCCGTCTTTGCTTCATACATTTTCTCTAATGCAGGCAAAAATGATCCCAATTCATAGCAAAGGTATGTCGCAAACAATAAAAGAATATGCTTCCCTTTGAGCGTGGAGACCGTAATAGTATCCCCATCCTGCAAGAAAGGTCAGGATTGCAAAACTTTTGAAACAAAGATCCACAACAATTAGATGGAAGCTCTTTGGGTTTGCAAACTTTGCAAACTCAAATTCGATTACAACTAATTTTTAAGTGTTGAAAAGCAACATATATTGTTCATTTTCAAGTGTTGAAAAGCAACATAAATTGTATTACCCATTAGTAGCACTTTTTCGTTAATTTGTAATAGTAGTTATAGCTGTTTGTTCTATAATCATGGCTTTTCAATATCAGGATATTGCAAATTAACTCAAAGATTCAAGTCTATCTCTAGTTTTGGAATAGGGATAGTATCACACGAGCCTAGCTAGGGCTCATCATTGGAAGCCAACGTACCTTGTAGCGAGTAGAAACTCCTCGTTTTCCTCTACTTAAAGGAACTGAGAGATGCAAAAGGTCACTCAACACTAGTTCTTTCTCTAGTTTGCTCTTTGCTACTGTCACAGCTTTTTCCAACGTAAAAGGATAAGCATCAATTCCGAAGACTTCCAGGACGTTATACGCAAAGTAACTCATAGCTGAATACCTATCACGCTTAAGAATAATAAAGTAACCAGCATCAGGTACATCGTCATGAAACCCACAGTTGAAAATCCGGCATATCTTTCTACCATCATAGGGTAGTATGTACCAAGGCATAGTACATTTAAACATCTTCATGGAATTGTCCTTGGAAAATAATTGGATTGGATATCTGTCGGTGTTGATCATCACAATCTCAAAACTTTAACACTCCTTTTTCAATGATTTATAAATTTCCAACAGTTTCTTAGTTCGACGAAGGCCGCAAGGTCCTAGCTCAAAAAAATACACTCGTCTGCCGCCCATCTGGCTTTCTCCTCCATCGCCATCTTCTTGGCTAGAGCAATCAAATCTTCGTTGACACCTGCAAAAAACATGACGAGGTCAGGCAACTGAATTAGCCGAAAAGGCAAAATACAAAAGCACAAGTAAAAGCCTAAACCTACATTTATGCTCTATCAACCAAGAATTGTCCCGGGTAATGGTGTACGGACAGGGATCCCCGCCTTGCCCATCCTGGAGAATGCATTGTACTCCTCTAGCTGCGCCCCGTTCAACTGCACCGGTGAGTGGTACACCGTTTTACACGGCCTTCCCCACTCAGGCAAGGCCAGCAGATCAAGCCCCACGATGAAAAACCACTCCGACCTCCACTTCTTATGATTCGACGCCAGGGCAATCCACTTCGGCCTTCTTGGTTTCTTGTTAATTAACCAGAAGGAGGCCTCCGATTTGACGATCGAGAACGTGTGCTAGAAATAGTCCGCACGGGCTTCCACACCCATGCAGTGGCACCAGGCTAAGAAGCACATGATCTGCACATACGAGTTGGGAGTCAACTGGCTAAGGCCAACCCACAACAAGGTTAAGATATCAGAAATGAAGGGGTGCAACGGAAACCTAATCCTCCCTTTAGATGGTGCTCACTAACTCCTACCCAAAATCCGTCTGGCATACTATGCAAGTACTCTCTATCTCTCAGGAGCCTAACCTCGTAATCCTCGGGAATCATATAATCCTCCCTAATTGTCGCTAGTCGGTGGGAAGTCAAAGTACTTTGCATGTTACAATTCAGGCGACGAACCCGGTCTCCATAATCCACCTGTCCCCCAATGTCATCAACCTCATCGCTGGACCTATCTTCTGATCAGGCTTCCCCACCGTCCATTTCACTAGGACTAGTCTCATCTCCTGGCAAGTCCTTCAGCGGAGCCACTGTGAGAACCCAAATATTTGAGAATGATTTAATAAATAAAAATCTTCCTTTGTTATTTCTCTAGTCGAATTTTATTTCGCAATTACGTTTTGAAGAACAAAGTTAAATAGTAATTTAATCCCAAGGGCATTTTGGTCATTTCGACACTTATCGTGCCTAAGGGCATGTTAGTCGTTTTGGACCTGAGAGTTATATAATGCTCAGAATGATAATCCGATT
>JAUMHB010087789.1:0-11434 GCA_032359685.1 Pittosporum tobira
TCAAAAACTTATTTATCAAATAAATAAATAATTTATTAATATATATATACATAATATCAAATGTTTTAACTTATAACTGATTAAATATTAAAAAAAATACATAAAATATTATAATAAATTTTTATAATATATCAATAAACAATTGTGTCTAGTGCTACAAACATTTTAAAACTAAACTACGGTGAAACTTATTCATACGTGGCATGTCTAATTTTACTTTAAGTATTGAAATATTTATTTTGGGTGCAAATAATTTAAATTATTGTCCTCCAGTTTTACTAAGATATTGGTTTCTGACGTTGGGCCGTTTGGAGTATTTGGAGGTTAATTTGGCATAACAAAAATGATTTAAAACACTACATCTATTGTTTTTGTTTATAAATTCTATAATTCAAATAAATTATTTTAGAACCTATTAGATTGTCTTGAATCTACAAGATAAATAAAAAAAAAAAATCAAATAATATTAAATTAATTAATAAATAAATATATTATTCTCACAATTACATCATATAAAGGAGGTGTTGTTTGATTTTGTTGTTTCGAATAATCTCATATATTTGAGAACTTAAAATTTAAGTATTAACTTTTATTTTTTTACTATTAATCATATGTCTACACATTAATTATACTACTTGATCAAATTTGAAAAACTATAATTATTATCATATTGTTATAAAATTTAACACCAATATTTATAAATATAAGAAAAATATTTAATTAATTTTATACTAGGAAATGTAAACAACTTCATATTCATAATCTAATATTAAAATATAAAAGAATAGCTATCCTATTGTAAAATTTACTTGTAGATAAAGCTCACCGACAGTGTTTTGAAAATAACAGACTTTGGTGGTAAACGAATGGTCTAACGTCTAAATAATATTAATTAAATTGGTATCTAATTTAACTAAACATTAGAACCTTATAAGATTTATTCATAAATTAAAAAATATTAATGTTTAGAATAATATTTAACGTTATGTATCAATAAATCCAAAAAACAAAATAAAACTCACCGGTCCAAAAGGCCACCAAACTATTGCATGCAGAGTCATAAATACACACACTTGCTTCCTCCGTCAATTTTATATTGACATAATTGTAAATTGATCGCATATTAATAAATAATATTATTTTTCTATTATATCATTTTTTAGTATTATTTTTATTAAATTAACTTTAACACACACTCTCTCTTTATCTTTCTTCATCATTATAAATTCACTTATTTAATGCAATTACTTTATCTCTCTATCTGTATTCCTTCTTTTATAAATATGTGTCTGTAGGAATGTACATTTCGATAATTATAATTGTACTTTCTTTACATTATTGTGAATTTATTGTACCTATCTCAATTTGTTGTATGTTAAAACTAATATATTTGTCACTCTACCCGGCAAAATGGTAGTTGCCAACAAAATGGTAATCATCCTAGTAGAATAAGGGAAGTTAAGAGTTTTTTTTTTTTTTTTTTTTTTTATTTTTTAATATGCCACTTTGATTTCTCCTATTTCATCACAGTCAAATTTGATTTTCCTGGAAAAAAAAATGGAGGCAAAAAGATTATGATTAACAAAGCTCAAAAAAAATAAAAAAAATAAAATAAGAAAGAAGATGGAGTAAATAACAGAGAAAAAAAGAGAGAGAGATGAAGAAAAAAAGCACTTAGAAAGTCTTTTATGAGGAGAAAGACTAAAGTTTGATGGGTAGAGCAAAAAAATATATGCATATAGAGTCCCGAAGTGATAGAGAGAGTACACATTATGGACATTATTGAAAAAATATAGCCAAAAATTGTCTAAAAAATGAAAAAAGACCGTTAATTTAGACATAACAAAATGAAAATTAGATTAATACAAAATGAATGGAATGAGTAAAATCTTACACGACGATGTGATAATAAACTTTCCATTATAGGAAAAGAAAACGTATTTACAAATGTAAGTATAAGCGAACGTCAAATTGATTTAATTTAAACATAGTACGTTTCCATATGTACTCTCTCTCTTTTATATTTTTTATAATATTAAAATATTTACTAATTACTCTATATTAAATAATCATGGAAAATAACTTTAAACTTTTGAATTAGTAGAGTAAAATATATTTTATAACGAAGAAAAATAAAATACGTGTGATGATACATGTAATGGACTAAATTTTATTTAAAGTTTGAAAGTAGAGGGATGAATGAATCATTTTACTCCGTTTCACTTTTTTTAAATAAAAATATTACAACAATTATGAGATATTTCAAAGAAAATATTGTGATTTGTAAGACATAACTAATTATTTGGTTGTTAAATATATTAGTGTTCTCAATAATTATTCTCTCCATTAAAATTCGAATGTTTTAATATTATTTTTTTTTTATAATTTATAACACAATTTAAAATAATAAGTAATTATTTATTATTATATTTATAAATATTAAATATATTAAAATATATACAATTTGAATTTGCGCGGGGGAAGTAAATTTCATTAGACAATGCAGTCCACCCAAGTAAACAGAAAAGGAGAGGCAGGGGATTTGATTGGCAGGTTTGAACAACTCTATTTTAAATATACAATTTGAATGATGACACATAATCCCAGGTGTGAAAATTTGGTAATTAGACTAAAAAAGAAAAGGCTTACCAACTTAAAAGGTTGACACATGGTAATATACTTTTGTTGTGTAACACAACAAAAAATAGTAGGAGCATAACAAATTATTTATGACGTGGATGGTAGATAGTTATGTGAGACAAAATTTAAATTTTATAAAAATAAAATATATTAAAATATTTTACTATGTAAACGAATATATTTATATTTTAATAATATTTAAAATATTATTATATTTAAAATTTATGTTATATTATTGTCAAAATATGTTACATATATTATGTGATAGAAGGGGCCTTACACAAAATTTCTCAAGAGAGAAAAAAAGAAGAAAGAAAGAAAGAAAGAAGAGTATGATGAAACAAAAAGACAAACCTTTCCACCAATATTGAAAGAGAAAAAAAGGTTGTTAGGTTGTTTCACACAAAGAATTTTCTTCTCTCATTTTTCTTATATTTAGTATTTTTAAAATCTCAAAACAACATGTTCTGTTAAATTAGGTTCGCACGATATTAAAATATTATCATTTTCAAAATAACTAAAAAATATAATTTTAAGATAAATTGATAACTAAGATATAATTTTTTTTTTTTTTAATTTTATCTGAAGTATTATAGTATTATACATTATAATTCGAAATATATAATAAGCATATTATTACTCACAATACTTTATACTATGTATTATATTATAGATTATTAATCATGTTATTGTATAGATATAAAATTTGCACCTAACAATTTAAATTCGGCTAATGACAAAAATCATAAATTTAAAATCCTAAATGATCTAAAATAGTTGCCCAAATACATTACAAAATTATATAAACATTTTCTAGATATGTTTATATATATATATATAAAATTTGATCATAAATATCTATTGATTGTTTCACTTGATCAACATATTTTTATTTATTTAAAAAAATAATAATAATAAATTATGAGGAATGTCCATGGTATGGACCACTAATAGGTGTAGTGCAATACGAATTTACTTTATTATTTTAACCGAAAAGAGCTTTTGCAAGTTCGTGCGAGCATACTCGTCCTGCCATCAATAATCCACCATCGCACCCCCACAAAAAGATCTTGAATGTCTAGCGAGCTCCCTCACTTTTGCTCTCCAAAAAGCAATCTTTCTAAAATCGACAACAACAATGTGCAGATTTCTCAAACCACATCATTACTCTTTATCATATTTATTTGTAATAAAAATCCCTTTATTCCTAATACGATAATCATAAAATAACAAAAATATTCTCTCAAAATCTGTCCCTGTTTCTCTCTCTCACCGATCTCTACTTTTTGTGTGCCTACATCGTATACCATGTGCATCTCTCACTTTATGGTGACCTAAATTGAATGATATAGTTCATGAACTGAAATGCTTGCCACCTTTTTCTAAGATAACCCCATTAGAGAGTCCTACTCTTACACGACTACTGTCTCACCAACAAATTGATCTGAAAAAAGAGAAGGTACACATAAACAAAAGTTGTAAACAGTTTTTAAATTAATTATATTATCATATAATATATACATTCGTTCTATATATATAGATTAGTCGGGGTTTGGATTTGGATCTCTTTCTCTCCAAAGTTTCATCCGCCCCACTGAGATTGTAGTACTGTAGCTGGTGTTGTTTGCAAAATTCTCTCTTTCTTTGCTATACTACTACATAATAATACATATCGCTTTCTGAGTAGCAGAGAATTTGCCTTGGCATTTTACACCGGCTCACACAACGATTTTTCAAGATAAAAAGTAATAAGAGTCCAGGTCAGTTTTTTTGGATTTTCTGTATTGGGTTTGTTCAAGATTTCAATTTTCTGCATGTCAGCTTTGTCTCCTTCTGTAATTCTATCAAGATAACATTGAGATAGAAGATAAAACAGACAGAGCCCATAGGTGTTCCATTCATCTTTCTCTTGGTATTCCGTGGTGAGTTTTGTTTATCATACTGTTTGTTTTTATTTCCATATTGTTTGCAGATTCTCTTTCCACGAGCACCCATCTGATTTATAGACAGACAAATCATTTATAGATGGTGAAATGCGTTTAACGAGATTAGATCTTTCTTGCTTGAACAACGTTATTTCACTGAATCAACTGATCCATTGTCACGTAAAGATTGATATCTATAATGGGTATCAATCTTTTGCTTAGCTTAATCTCTGGCTTACCTTCAAATAGTACCCAATTTCCGGCCAAAAACAATCTCTTTAAGAGCCTTCAAGGTTTGCCCATATTGGAAATATCATCAATTTGCATCAACTTGACACTGGTCCTTGTGTTACTTTTCATTGTAACTGCAAGGCAGTTATTTGTCTGTGTTGGTCGAATTCGAATAAATAAAGAGGGTTCTAATGGGAATTCAGTCCCGATAAGGCGAAGTGTTGATGCTGAGGTTCGAAGTATTGAAATCGGTAATGAGTATAAAGCTTCAGCCTTTTGTTGCTTCTATGTTGTGTTTCTGCAAGTATTGTTACTAGTTTTCGATTGTATCGGTTTGATAAGGAATTCTACACAAGGCAAGGATTGGATTTTGGTGCTCTTCCCTGCAGCTCAGTGTTTAGCTTGGTTTGTGTTGAGCCTTGCAACACTTTATTGTAAATTCAAGCCCTCTGAGAAATTCCCATTGTTGTTGAGGGTATGGTGGGCTGCATCCTTCGTGATTTGTCTGTGTACATTGTATGCTGATGGGAGAGGATTTGTGACAGAAGGCTCAAAACACTTGAATTCACATGTTTTCACCAATCTTGCAGTAACCCCTGCTCTTGCTTTCCTCTGTTTTGTCGCATTTAGGGGTGTCACTGGTATACAAGTATTTAGAAACTCAGATCTTCAAGAGCCATTGCTAGAAGAAGAAGTAGGGTGTCTTAAGGTTACTCCTTATGGTGAAGCTGGTCTCTTTAGCTTAGCCACACTTTCGTGGTTGAACCCAATTCTTTCCACAGGTGCAAAAAGACCGCTTGAGCTAAGGGACATTCCGCTTCTTGCACCAAAAGACCGTTCCAAGACCAACTATAAGATTTTGAACTCAAATTGGGAAAAGTTGAAGGCTGAAAATCCTTCAAGTCAGCCTTCTTTAGCTTGGGCTATTCTCAAATCGTTATGGAAAGAGGCAGCGTGTAATGCAATTTTCGCTGGGTTGAATACTCTTGTTTCGTATGTAGGTCCATACATGATTAGCTATTTTGTGGATTACTTAGGGGGAATAGAGACTTTCCCTCACGAGGGGTATATTCTTGCGGGAATCTTTTTTGCAGCTAAGCTGGTGGAGACCTTAACGACCCGTCAATGGTACCTTGGTGTCGACATTCTTGGAATGCATGTTCGATCAGCTCTAACGGCAATGGTGTACCGAAAGGGACTCAAGCTCTCTAGCTCAGCCAAACAAAGTCATTCGAGTGGAGAGATTGTTAATTACATGGCAGTTGATGTTCAAAGAGTAGGGGATTACTCTTGGTATCTCCATGACATATGGATGCTTCCTATGCAAATCATTCTTGCCCTTGCTATTCTCTATAAGAATGTTGGGATAGCTTCTGTTGCAACATTGATTGCCACAATTATCTCCATTGTTGTAACTATACCCTTGGCAAGGGTCCAAGAAGATTACCAGGACAAATTAATGGCAGCCAAAGATGATAGAATGAGGAAAACTTCTGAATGTCTTAGAAACATGAGGATCCTCAAGCTGCAAGCTTGGGAGGATAGGTATCGCCTGAAGTTGGAGGAAATGCGAGGCGTGGAGTTTAAATGGTTACGAAAAGCTCTATATTCACAGGCATTTATTACATTCATATTTTGGAGCTCCCCAATTTTTGTTTCAGCAGTCACTTTTGGAACTTCAATATTTTTAGGGGGTGAGCTTACGGCTGGGGGTGTTCTTTCTGCTCTGGCCACTTTCAGGATTCTACAGGAACCCTTAAGGAATTTCCCTGATTTGGTGTCAATGATGGCTCAGACGAAAGTCTCTCTTGATCGAATCACTGGGTTTCTGCAGGAGGAAGAGTTGCAAGAAGATGCGACCATAGCTCTACCGCAAGGCACCACAAATGTGGCAATAGAAATAAAAGGTGGTGAGTTCTTCTGGGACCCTTCTTCTTCAAGGCCAACTTTGTCAGATATTCATATGAAGGCAGAGAAGGGGATGCGTGTGGCTGTCTGTGGTATGGTGGGTTCTGGGAAATCAAGCTTCCTTTCTTGTATTCTTGGCGAAATTCCAAAAACCTCTGGTGAAGTAAGTCAAATCTCTGAACTTCAATTTCATGTCTGTAATTTGCTCTTCTCTTGGTTTTGTGAAATTATATTTCTTGGATTTGTATTGACAAGTTCAATTCACGTTTGATTGGGTTTGTTTAGGTTAAAATATGTGGATCGTCTGCCTATGTATCTCAGTCTGCTTGGATACAATCTGGAAATATAGAAGAAAATATTCTTTTCGGTAGCCCAATGGATAAGGCAAAATATAAGAGTGTAATACATGCTTGTTCACTGAAAAAAGATTTGGAGCTTTTCTCACATGGAGATCAGACAATTATCGGTGATAGAGGAATAAATTTAAGTGGTGGCCAGAAGCAACGTGTGCAGCTTGCCAGGGCACTGTATCAAGAAGCGGACATTTATTTACTTGATGATCCCTTCAGTGCAGTTGATGCGCACACTGGTTCTGAATTATTTAAGGTTTGACTTAGTTATTGTATCATTTTATGATAAGTGAGTTATCGTATCATTAGTTTCTCTGTTCCACTGAATAGTTTTGGTTAAACATCTAACATGGGATTACAGGAATACATAATGACAGCGTTAGCTTCCAAGACTGTAATTTTTGTAACCCATCAAGTTGAATTTCTGCCAGCCGCTGATTTGATCCTGGTACAAAATTTTCTCTTTCTATTCTTTATATTAGTTATGGTGTCTGAATTAGCACGGTGGCTTTCTAGTTTGGGATGGTATGTCTAGGTAAGGTTATCTCATGCTAGCTCTTATATATAATGGTGTCAATCCGTGTATCAAAACTGTTTCTGTTGCTAGTTGACCCTGTTAATATGGTCTTGTTTTTCATTCATGGCCATTACTTCCTGTTTGTTGTCTTGACAATATAACTTCAGTACGGCCAGAAAGATGCCGGAAAATGCTGTGAAGCTAGGCCTTGTACTAGAAACATGAGAATATGAATCAAATTTAGACCTGTAAAGTGTAGAAGGAAAATATTAGTTTGCTGGAGTTCAAGTTATCAATTGAATTTATAATAAAGCTGGAAATAAGTAAAATAAAAACTAATATTAAATATAAGAAAATAAACACTGAGGAAGTTATTGTTAGTCTCTGAACTCTGACGCACCATATATTGTAAATAATAATTATCATTTCTAAGGGCGATTTCTGTATTTAGTTAATTTGATATTGGTTAATGCTTACGTTTTACGAAATTCCTTTGATTTATCTTATTCAGTTGACTTACTTCATGGAACGGTCCATTATTGTCATGCATAACAGTCACGTGATTGTATGCCCAATGTAGCCATTGTTAGTACCACACAGACTTATTTACTTTCCTTGGTCATAAGACAGAAGGAAAAAAAAAAAAAAACACAAAGTGAAAAGAAAAGAATAATAAGAATAAGGCCCACAGAGCAAGACCTTGAACTGCAGCTTTGACCAAAATAATTTTGTCAATGTTCATCTTCCTGTTGCAGGTTATTAAGGAAGGTCGTATCATTCAAGCTGGGAAATATGATGAACTTCTGCAAGCAGGAACTGATTTTGATGCTCTAGTTTCGGCACATCACGAAGCGATAGAATCCATGGACATTCCCAATCAATCCTATGAAGATTCAGACGAACATCATCCACTCGAAGGGTCTATCCTATTAAGTAAAAAATGCGAATCAATTGGAGGTAATATGGAAAGTTTGGCACAGGAGGTGCAAGATGGTGGGTCCACTTCAGATAAAAAACTAATCAAGGAGAAAAAGAAATCGAAACGTTCAAGGAAAAAGCAGCTTGTTCAAGAAGAGGAAAGAGAGAGAGGAAGAGTTAGCATGAAAGTGTACCTGTCATATATGGTAGCAGCATATAAAGGCTTATTAGTTCCTTTGATTATTCTTGCTCAAACATTGTTTCAGGTTCTTCAAATAGCTAGTAATTGGTGGATGGCATGGGCAAACCCCCAAACAAAAGGGGACCACCCTAAAACAAGTAATATGGTTCTTATTGGTGTCTATATGGCCCTTGCTTTTGGGAGCTCTTGGTTTATCTTAGTTAGGGCTGTATTGGTAGCTACATTTGGTCTAGCAGCCGCACAAAAGTTGTTCTTGAAAATGCTCACAAATGTTTTCCGAGCACCAATGTCTTTCTTCGACTCTACTCCAGCCGGGCGGATTTTGAATCGTGTAAGTGTTACATGATCATAAAATATAAGCTCGTTTAACATGCTTTTGCCATTATGATTGTTATCTCTGAGACTTTTTCTTTCCTTCTTGTTTTCAATTTTCCTTCAGTTACATATTTGCCTTGTTTTTCGATTTGTCAGGTATCAATTGATCAAAGTGTTGTGGATCTTGATATTCCTTTTAGACTTGGTGGGTTTGCGTCAACAACAATCCAGCTTATTGGTATAGTTGGTGTAATGACCCAAGTGACTTGGCAAATTGTGCTTCTTGTTATTCCAATGGCAATTACTTGTTTGTGGATGCAGGTAAACACTGATCTTTGTTAAACACTGATCTTTGTTAAATCCAACCTTTAGATTACTTATCTCTCACGTCTTCCTGCTCAAAATGTATGTTTGAAGTTTCCACATTCTGCATTTCAAGTCTAAATTGCATATGTTACTTATATGAAGGTCTATTCTATTTAAAACACTACTGACAAACTTTTGCTTTGCTCCTGGGATATTTTTTTCATTTGCTAAATTTTTATGTTCTGTTGCGTCCATGCAGAAATATTACATGGCTTCATCAAGGGAATTGGTCCGCATTGTTAGCATCCAAAAATCGCCAATTATCCATCTTTTTTCTGAGTCGATTGCTGGAGCAGCCACAATAAGAGGATTTGGGCAAGAGAAGCGGTTCATGAAGAGGAACCTTTATCTTCTTGACTGTTTTGCCCGCCCTTTCTTCTGCAGTCTTGCAGCTATTGAGTGGCTCTGCCTACGCATGGAATTACTATCAACCTTTGTATTTGCTTTCTGTATGGTTATGCTTGTGAGCTTCCCACATGGGAGTATTGATCCAAGTATATTCATCTAACATTCTACTCTCTGTTGGTGCTATACAATTATTGCAAATACTTAAAGTTGCAAATATATAGATTACCTATATCTCTGCAGAATATATTTGACCAAAGTTGTTTATGCTCTATAGGTATGGCTGGCCTTGCTGTGACATATGGTCTTAATTTGAATGCACGCTTATCAAGGTGGATACTTAGCTTTTGCAAGCTCGAAAATAAAATTATTTCAATTGAAAGGATTCATCAATATTGCCATATCCCCAGTGAGGCTCCACCAGTTATTGAGGACAGTCGTCCCCCATCCTTGTGGCCTGAGGAAGGAACAATTGAATTGCAAGATTTGAAGGTATACAGTTTATTCTTTACCCCTTCCATAACCTGATACATGTATAGGATGTATGTGTGTGTGTGTGTTACAATACACACAGCACACATATATAGAGAGAAGGTTCAATAAACTGATGAATGTCCCGTTCTTGTAGGTTCGTTACAAGGAGAATCTTCCCGTGGTGCTCCATGGCGTAACCTGCACATTTCCTGGTGGGGCGAAGATTGGAATTGTGGGACGTACTGGAAGTGGTAAATCAACTTTGATCCAGGCACTGTTTCGAATGATTGAACCTGAGGGCGGGCGAATTATTATAGATAATATTGATATTTCAACAATCGGTCTTCATGACCTTCGTAGTCGTCTGAGCATTATTCCACAAGATCCAACCTTATTCGAAGGCACCATTAGGGGAAACCTCGATCCACTAGGTGAGCATTCAGATTCAGAAATTTGGCAGGTAACTCTCAATTTCCAAACCTCTTATTTTTGTTTTAATTTGGCCTCACAAGCATTGGACCAAATATTTGAGAAAAGTTCACAAACTAATGTTTTAGCCAAAATAAAATGTTTTGAGTTTCCTCGCATACATGAACCTGTTAATAGTGCTCCATGATAGTATTGTTGCAGTTTATTCCTTTGCACGTATATGAAATGGATATTTAAAGAACAAGTTGGTCAAATTTCCTTCGTCTTAAACTTTGTGTCATGTTAACCGTGATAATCAATTTGGTACAGAAGTAATTTAAGTTTGGGCCATTTAATTACTAAGCTTTAACCAGCTCTAACATTACTCTCAGTTGCTTATTCTATTCTGATTTGGCGTAGGCACTTGATAAGTCTCAGCTTGGAGAGATAGTCCGGCATAAAGAGCAAAAGCTTGATTCACCAGGTATATCCGTTACATAATATTTTTCCTTTTTGAAAAGTCAGCTACCTAATTACTTTTTATTTTATTTATTTATTTATTTTTAATAAAAAGCGGTCAGATATCTCACGTCGGAACTTTCTTTTAGGTCTTGTGTGACTAACACATATGTCCCATTTTTTATTTAAACATCGACAGTTTTAGAAAATGGGGATAATTGGAGCGTAGGGCAGCGTCAGCTTGTTTCACTGGGTCGGGCCCTACTCAAGCAGGCGAGAATTCTGGTACTTGATGAAGCAACGGCTTCAGTTGATTCAGCCACGGATAATCTTATCCAGAAGATTATTAGGACAGAGTTTAAGGACTGCACAGTGT
>JAUMHB010087811.1:0-11804 GCA_032359685.1 Pittosporum tobira
ATAAAAATTGTAACACTTGTCTTTTTTATACGATTATAAAAATTACAACTTCTCTTTTTGGAAAGTTTAAGAATATAAATTATTTAAATTACTCTTACTTTATCAAATATGATTCACTACTTCAATCATTATTCTTTTATTTAAAATTATAATATCAATATTATACTCCACCACTTTAACTCCTACTTCACTATTTAAATTATAATATTACTACTTCAATCACTATTTTCTTTTTTTAAATTATAATATTAAACATATTTCTTAAACTCTATAAAAAATTAAAATATTACAAAATAGTTAGAAAGGAGGGAGGAAATATGTGATAGTTGATGTCAGACTTCACGAGCACTCCAGATGTTAAACCAGTTAAGAGGCACTTCAACTCAGGTTGTTTTGTACTTCTGCACACGTATGAACTGTGAGAATGACTTGCTGGCAACTATTATTGGGTTAAATGTTTTTACAGTCATTGAATTTAAGATAATTATTATTAAATTAAAAAAATTATAAATAATTCATTGAACTCCACTTTTGTTATATTTTATTAATTTTTACAACATTTACACTTAGAAAAAAAAAACTCACTCACTCTCTCTCTCTCTCTCTCATTCATCTCCCATTCTCGGATGCTCCGTCTACTCATTCTAGGCCTCTTGCAATGTTGCAACTAATTCACAAACGCAAAGCTCGGAGCAACCATTGACGTCTCCCATTGTTCAATTTGCTCACGTCGAGTACGACGGGGACCAACAACTTCGCTTGAGCAAGCTACACATTTAGGCACTTTAGTTTCAATTAAAGACAATTTTTTTTGGCATTCAATTAAAGTCAAAAAAATTATCTTTAAAAAAATATTAAAACATATACCTTACAGCATGCATCGTCGGACATGGTGACGGGACATACGATCGATGAGCAACAACATACACCGCTTCACGCGAAAACAAACCCGAGGCAACGTCAAATAAAATTATATAGTTCAGAAAACTTATTTATATCAAAATATTAAAATTTTAAGTGACTTAAATTTCTTTTCTTTTATTAAATGAGAGTTTTTTTAATTTGATGATTTTTGATAATTTTAACATTCTTCATGGAGTATATAAATGCAAAGTTATATATTTTTTAATTGCTTATTATTAAAATTGAGTGAGGGAATTATATTTTTTTAACTTTACCTCAACCTTCCAAAGTGTAAGTTAAATTAATTGTTGAAGATATTCTTAACACAAGATAATATATTCTTTATTCAATTTTAAACTAAATTTTAAATTTGTTCTTTTTTTTTTTTTTTTTTTTTTGTTAAAAGATGAAAAGATGTACCATAAGATTCGTTGATATGAGTTTCTATATTTGTATTTTGAGGTTAAATTTTTTTGTGCACACCAAAAACATAATGGTTGAGAGTTTTTAAAAATTAAGTTTATCAATGTTTTTTTGATAATAAATAAATAAATCAACTCTGAAAAATAATTCGTAAAGGAACGACGTCATAATTCATAAACTTTCGAGGGCTTTCGCGCCGTTTAGAATATCGATTCTCAATAGATTTTCGTATGCCGTTTTAAAACCCCAAAACTATCCGTTCCGATTGTCTGCGCTCGTGCTTCAGTATTAAGCTAGGGCTTCCTGTTTGTTTATCTGGTCGCCGGAATCACCAAATCACTTGATCTGAAGTTGCTGTACCCTGATATTTCAGGTGTGTTTCTCTCTCTCTTATTTGTGTGCATGTTTTATCATCAAGGTATCTAATTTATATACTTTTTAATGATTTTTGAATGAGATATTTATTCTGACATCGAGAAATGATATCAGATTCAGAAGATAGAATTTTTTTGTGTTAAGCATATTATAAAATTGTTTGTTTCAGTTAAACAGGGCTATCTTAAAGAGCCTACGGCAGGACTATTAGTGTGTTAATGGGTATTAGAAGTCGAAGGCCCGATAAATTTGGATATAAATTGTTTCTTTTGTGATAACGCGTCTATTTTTATTGTTCCTCATGCTCCTTGGAGTTTATATCAACAAGCACTTATTTTTATCCAGAACTACTTATGCTAGCTTACTTGTAGTAAGCAAAATAAAGAATTTTTACCCCATGCACAAGGCAGACTTGAATCTGTGACTAAGCGTTCAACAAGTGGGCACTTGACCATCGCGCTAAGCCTGACTTTAATTAAGTTGCTAACTGCTTTAAAAGTTCAGATTTTAGATAGAGGACCCGACGATGTCTATCGTGCTTGCATACTCCCAATTTAGGGGCAACCTTCGCTTTCTCGAGGAGAGACAAGCTATAAGATGTATTATTGTGAACAAACCAAAGATAACATAGATTGCATGCATAAGGGGAAACAGAAGACCTGAACTCAAGACTTTGCATACCTAAATATCTGATACCATATTAAGTTATCGACTACTCTAAAGGTTAAATTGTTAGATAGAGATCCTAAAAATGTGTAGCATGCTTTAATAAATACGTGGTATATGTAACTACATGAAAGAATCGTGCATCTTCTGTCCATGTGCTATAATTTTGCATCATAGAATTCACTTATTTCCTCGTACAATGAATGAGAGATAGTGATTGCTGATTTGGAAGTGCATGTGATGAAGAACTCAAACACACATTAACCTTTCATTTATTTATCTGAAGTTTTCAATTGTGTAGAATTAATGTAGTTAAGGTATTTATTTAAATACATGAGGTATGTCATATGTGTAATAGCCATGGTAATTTATTTAACTAGTCATTAGTGTAATTTAGTTGTTTAAGTTGATATTAGGAATTCCCAATGTTAGACATAATTGATTATTTGATTGCAATCCAATTATGTTGATTATCGGTCAAGAGATCCTCGTGATTTGGATGCGAAGCCAAAAATCCTAGTTATTTTCAGTTGGTCAAGTAACTAATTAATCATTTTAGATTGCTATATTGCATTAGAGCCACACGTTTTATTTTTTTTGTGGGGGGGGCCTATTTGTATCGTATGTTTAAAGTGTCTGTGGCTAGTAATGTCTACAAAGTCATTGTGTATATTTTTTGGTAACCAGCAGCAACAAAATTTACAAAGACATTTCTTGACTTGTATGTGGTGGTAGCATTTATCACAAGGATGCCAATTTCTTTATTGTCCTTACTAACTATCATTGATTTTGGAAATGAATGCGAATGTGACACAGTTACGTGATGACACTGTTTATTTCCTTTCCTTAAGTTACACCTGTTTGCTCATGAGGTTTAACTATAACTTACTCGTGTATCATTCTGGTAAATTGCAAAGGTCGTTCGCAGTTTGAATGTCTTCTTAACTGTATTTTTTAATTAACATGTGCCTTTTCATAATCATCATATAAGAGGTCGCACAAATTCTTTTAGCTAATGTATTCTTTTGGTGATGCGAATTCATATGTTGCTTTCTGATAGCCAATAAAAAAACAACAAATTTGTTTATAAACTTCATGAGTATAAGTCTTATTCGTCTTATATCCAAAGTTGCACAGTTATTATCCGTAAAAGCATTGGTTTTGCTATTGCTTACTTGTTCTTATTGCCAAATCTTCATTTGCAGATTAAGTGAGAAAGACAATTGAAAATGGAAAATGCACGCAAAGAGGACAATCAAGAGTCTTTGCCGGTTGGAGTTTTTGAAATACCCGGTGAACCTGCTGTAGTTATTAACGGTGTGCCCCCGCTCGAAATTCCTAATGATGGAAATCTTGTTCCGTGTGAGATATTAAACGATACAGAATCACATCAAAACATAATTTTTGGTGAATGGCTGGTAGGAAGAGAAGTTCAAAAGCTGTTTGGAGAGAAGTTGTATAACGGAAAAGTTACCAAGTTTGACAAGGAATCTGGTTGGTTTGGGGTACTTTATGATGATGGTGACTATGAAGATTTCGAGTGGCATGAGCTGGAACCTTTGCTCCAACCCTTGGATATTACGATCCCATTGAAGGCATTAGCATCAAAAGTCATCAAGATGCAGAAAAATAGTAAAGAGTCAGGGACTTCAGTTTTCAGGCCCAGTCATACCAAGCCAAACAAGTAGTGATCGAAGATTAGAGAGGTTCACAATGGGAGTTTTTACTTGCAAGCTCTGTTGTCTGTGAAGAATTTACAGTAGAAAAACTCTTTTTATTTCTCTTTTTATAAAAATATACTCTCAAAAACAATTTAGTGATTTGAAGAATCTAAGTTTGAAGAATTTGTAGACATTACTAGTCACAGACTACTGATTTAGATTTCCAGCCACCTAGCTTCATTGACTAGTGATACAACTCACTGCTTATCATAAGAGTTGCATTTGCTAATTCTTTTGTTTCAAAATAAGAATTTCATTTCTGTTAACATCAATAGTATAAAATTATGCCTTGTCCTCTACTTACTGGTCCAGTTCCTTGAATATGTCATTACTACCAAAATAAACATGTTCGTCATATTTATGAAGTCAGAGAGAGAGAGAGAGAGAGTGTGTGTGTGTGTGTGTATGTGTGTGTGTGTGTGTATTATTGTGGAACACAGAGAACCTCAGCAGCTGATAATTCTTTACAGTTTTTATTTTCTGTAGGTGTAGTAACCCATACTTTTTACTTGACTCTTTAAAGAACAGTAGTATCAAAGTTAATTCTCTGCACAGATCTCTGAAAGGAACAGAGAGGTTGGTGTACTCTGCCTGTGAAGTGTTGCTATACCTAAAGGCATTTTATTTGCTCTACCTCTTATAATTAATATCAGCTAAGATGAAATCTGTGAGTCCATGGATTGAAGTGCGACCTCATATGCTCCTGATTTGTTTACGTTCCCATTTTGTTGTTTTCCTGAATCAGCTTCCCTGAATGATTTCAAGAGCTCCTCAAATGCAGGAGTTCTCAGCTCTTCAATGGATTCCATGCATGGTAGATTATATGCTCTCCTCCTTGGCGTTGAACAAGAAGATCCTTCCACCTGGTAATTAGTAATACAGAATATACAGATGAATAAGTATTTATCTTTGTATGTAGGTTATCCTTCTTCATTGTTATTTGATGAAATGAAGTTCTTACCACTTATCAAAAAAAATTGAAAAAAAAATAGAAATGTGAATTACGGAGTATCCGACTCTTGAAGCGGCAATTTCTGCACTTACCAAGTATTCATTTGCCAGACATATCTCTGCATTTTCTGAGATTTCATTAATTTTTTCAGAATGGGCACTTTCCATTTCTCTCATGTCCTCATGGCAAACTGTGAGGGAATTGATTTTCTGACTTGCACCATGGTCGAGGCTTAGTAAATCTGCAAGAAAGTCAGCTCTAGATTCCTTAGATAGCTTGTAAAAAAGTACGTGGCACTGAAACAATCAATCTGAGTAGATATAATATTTTTCCTTAAAAGTGGAAAGGAAAAAGAATTCCTTTACTTGAAACTCAGTTATGAAACACTTACACTGGATATAAGAAAGGCAACTGTTGTTTGCATCATCTGCTTCTTCAAGTGTTGAAAATGCAACGGAGGAAAATCGAGCTCGTGTTACTTGATTGGATTCCGTGCCACCCCTAAGCAAACATTATGGAAGAAGTCAAAAATTAAAGGAATACAACTTTTCACTAGTACGAAAGATTCAACTAGATACACATCGTACAAAATAAATATATAAATAAAAACTTATTCAATAAAAAATAAAAATAGATACACTTACTGGATGAGGGAGTCGATGGAGTCAATATTGCTCCTCTGCTGGCTTAGAAGGGATTCGTAAGCCTGCCTCCATCTTTCAGAAACCATTTTTGCTTTTATCGCGCTTCAGATATATCAGTAAAAGCTCATGTAACAGACATACAATACCAATGCTAATGGGATGGGACTCTTTTGATGGAATAATTCCTGTTACTACTTATTGCAAATGGAACTCTTTTTAAGGAAAAATACCAGAATGTGAGGCCATCATCCATTTTATCCTTCCCATTTTCTGCTGCTTTAGTGTCCTCTATGTAATGTTTCTCCATTTTCCCCACATAACTTGTCCATTCTTTTCGAGCAGAAGAAGTGCAATGTTGTATGTTTGACATTTCGTTTTGAAGCTTGCTAGTTCTACTAGTGGAACAGTCCAGGAGTTCATCTGCTGCTGTTTGAACCTAAAGAAAAAAAAAAAATAAACCATGTTACTTCATTACAAGAAAGAGTATCTAGTACTCACCTCCGTTCCACAAAAAGAGTCTAATCCGCAAATTTTGGAAACTTTAATGATATATATATATATATATATATATATATATATTCCATATTTACCCCTAAATAGGTGAGTTTTTAGTTTCAATGGCATGGTACTTAAATTGTAATGTTATTAGAGGAAGAATATGAGACTCTTTTTTGTTGGATGGTGGGAGGGTAAAGCGAGGAGGAAGAGGTGCATATTTACCAATTTCTTCTTCCTGGCCTTTGAACTTGCTACCAGCTCTGCCACCATATTTAAGAGTTGCCTTTCTTCACAATCAGCATACTCCTCATAATTCTTTTGAAGTGCACGTAATTTCTGGACATCAATCATCTGTTCTTCTTCCACGATGAGTGTCAACTTAGAAATGTACAGGCTTAGCATCTTGAAAAAATCAACTGTAGTTCTTGAAACTGATTGAATTGTCTGATAAGTTCTAGTGCAACTCTGAGGAGAGGAACAAAAAGCAATATGATAAGAAAAAGTGGTTGAAATCTTTGAAAAACTCGGAGAAACTTGTTTTCTTCTTTTTTATTTATTTTTTCCTCTCAAATTAGTTGATAAGAATAGAACTCCAGACGCAAACCTCATGCTGCTGCTCTGCAAATGCAGCTATACTTTGCTCTTGACTATTAAGGTTACTTTGTAATTCTTGGAGCATCGCTTCGGCATCTGAAGAAAATTCTGTTATAAGCTGTGTATAAAAAAGAAATGTAGGTGAAAACGTGAAATTCATCAACAATGAGGAAACAATAGAATAAATTTCATTTAAATAAAAAATGGTACTCACATTATTAAAGGAAGAAGTATGCTTTAAAGATTCTGACTTAATATTTCCGAAAGTTAACTGAGAAGATCCACCAAATTCTCCAGCTAACTCAACCAAAGATTTGAGACCACAACCATATGTATCTTTAAGCTTTCTGAGCTGTGTTCTAAGCTCCTCAGTTGCCTATTTGAAGGTCCAGAGACAATTATAAGTTTAGTTGACAATCTGATTTATGAAAGTGGAACTGAGAACCTTTTTAGATTTTACCTTGTCCTTTTCTGACACAAAAGAACTTGTATTTTCCTCAAGTACTTTGAGTTGCTGCTGTTGTTGTGTTACAGATGTTTCAACAATATTGTGTAAAATCTCAAGCTGCTGTGCTAACTGACTATGGAAATTCTGGATTAGAACTCTGTTTCCGTCTTCTATCTTGTTCTTGTTCTCTGTTGAAACGAGATATCAAAGCCTTAATATTTTGACACCTTCAAACTTATACTCATCCGTCCCACAAAATGACTCCCATTTGTCAAGTTTTATTGGTCCCAACATAACAATCCTTTTATTCTTGCTTGTAGTATAATATACTTTTGTAGGAATGTCATTACTAAACTAATAACTCATTAAGTCATTATGTTTAGGGTTAAATATGAAAAATAAATAAATAAATTATATTTGTAATAATTACAAAATTTTCATATGTGACTCTTTTTATGGAATGGAATGAAGGTAATAACATGATAAGATTGGTTGAAAGATGGTACAAACCAATTTTGGTGAACAATCCAGATAGCTCTGATGTTGCATTCTCTAACTCTGCTCGAAGCTGAATTGCTTGTTCAGTAAGTGCTTTTTCTGAGAAAGAATGAATTGTCATTTTGTTACTTCCCTATTCAATTTACAAAGCGAAACAGTAAAAGTCACACACACACAGAGTACATTCATATTCAAAATTTGCCATATTGGTGCTCTAATAATTTCTGAAGGAAGATAGGCGCTATACGCACCAGAACCAAGGAGATTAAATATCAAGTATTCCTTCTCCTTAATTGCATCATTGGTTTGTCTAAATCTATCTTCTAGATCAAAGAAAGCTTGCCCACTTTCCTTGAGTTGTTTCTGTAGTTAATATCATGACATAGAAGAGTTTAGTCCCATGTCGCATAGAAGTAAATTAAGGTTAAATTATGATATTAATGACCAGATACCTGAGAGTTCCCAAGATTTTCACTTAATTTTTCTGTCAGCTGTTGCTGACGTATATACAGTTCTTGAAGCTCCATCAGTTGCTGCTCACAAGATAATTAGTTTTCAGAACCGGGAAAAAATGAGGGTTTGTTGAAACTGCAATGAATTCAAGAAGTTGATATTTACCTTGGCTTTAAACTCTGAATCAAGCTCCATGCGTGCTAATTTCTCAGCCATTGCCTGCATAGAGTTGAATAATTTGTTACTCCATCCATTCCACAAAAAGAGTCCCATCTTGTCAGTTTTTTTTTTTTGGTTCCAAAATCCAAACATGGAGTTAATTTCTGTTGATGATAGTATAGACACAATGTCCTCATGTTTATGGTAACAATTTCATTATCACTTCACAACCATTATTATAGTAGAACTTACCCTTAGTATTTGATTGTGCAAATGGAACTGTCTTTTATGAAACGGAGGGAGTAAAATATAGAGTGACGTTCAGTTCATCACAAATTGAAAATGCGATAATGTGATTCTCGAATGAAACATTAGCAACCTAATCTACTGATTGATTTGCATGTGCACCTTCCTGGCAGCTTCTTGATTCAGATAGCTTTCACGCGGTACATAGATGCCATTCTTCTCCCTTGTAACATGTAGTTCTGGTGAGCAACGAAAAAAACAACATAACTATATCAATCTTTTCTAGCAGCATATTTATCTTTTCTAGCAGCATATTTATAAAATTGTCAGCGTACCTTGCTTAAGACGGTCTATCTCCGTATGAAGATCTCTGATCATTGTTGTTTTGCCCACCTTTTGATTAACCTAAAAGTTGCAAAATTTGTAGCTATTGTATTTGCAGGCCGGACAAATATAGAAATTAAAATATTACTGAAGAAGAATCAGTAAAAAAACATAGAATGAGCAAATTCCGAACCTCTGGTTTGTTCTTGATGTTTTTGGCGCGGTAGGCATAATCCAGACTACTGAGTGTTTCTTCCAAACAGTGTGCAGATGGTGACACGGTGGCAATTATGCAGGTCTTTGTTTTCCCTCCCAATGAATCTCTCAACAATCTTGTTAATTTGCTATCCCTGGAATAGTTTCAATTTCATGAAGTCCTAATAATAATCATATATGCTACATTTCCCGATACTGATTTTCTTTTTTTTTCTGTACATCCCGATACTGATTTTCAATTTACAGTAATATTGTGTTTGGAAGCTTTTAAATGGACCCGAAAAAAAAAAAACATATTTTTTTCTTTTCGTCAAAACTGACAAATGTAGTGTGTAATTGTGTAAGTACCTGTATGGCACATGCCCCGAGTGCTCAACTAATGCAGTAATGACACGACCAAGTGTAAGAAGGCTCTTGTTGATCTCACCAGCTTCCCTTGCTCTTCCCTGTAAAAGAACATTTAAAAAAAAAAAATACATTAGGCGGCCTTCTAAAATGAGACAAATTTAAGTATCATTACATATAATTGTTACATATATTTATTTGAACCTCTCTTGCACCAGACCGTAATATATTCTCAGAACCAGCAAGATCAACAAGATTTAGTTTTCCACACTTGATAAGTTCGACTCCGTCTGAAGTACACTCGTTAACGTGAACTGTGATGGTAAATAATGAGTGAGAACGGTCACTTTGTTTATTTAGAAGAGTTTCTGCACTGTGTTTTTTTGCAGTCCCTTTCTCCAAGATTTTGTATATTTCATCTGCAGTATATACTGTCTCCTCTTCTAGGCCTCTTACAAAAACAGCTCCTTTCCCATCTTCCATTAGAGCTGTTGGCTTCTTTATTTTGTCGTCTGAGTGTTTCAGTCCCTGATCGAGTGCAAGAAGATCTGTGAGTTCCTCATTGTAGAGCTCTATAAATGTCACCTTCATGCTATATTCAGCATTTTGAGCCTCAAGAATGTCGAAAATTTGCCGCACAGCCCTTGGAATAACCCCTGCATCCTTATGAAACCCTCCGCTCTACAAACAAAATAATAATAATAATAATAATAATAATAATAATAATAATAATAATAATAATAATAATAATAATAATAATAATAATAATATCAAAAGTCTTCGCTATAAAACTCTTTGCCATACAAATGCAAAATTTTATTCGTTTCACTGAAATCGGATTTAAAGAAATTAAAAAAAAATACCTTGTCCTTTCTTCCTTCTCCTTGCATTGTGTATGTTTTCCCTGTTCCTGTCTGACCATATGCAAATATAGTGCAATTATAGCCCTGGAGAGCATCATTCACCATAGGTGCAACAACTTGATTGTACAAATCCTTTTGTTTACATGTCGGACCAAATACCTAAACCAGAAAAAACGAAGTTAACAAGTTAACAACCCTAACTAATTCAAGAAAACTAAATGGTTCTCCAATTAAGTCAAGACATCAATAGTTACTCAAACCTTGTCAAACATAAACGTTCTATCGATCTGCTTATTACCCAAGTTCTGAAATGCTGTGACTTCTCTTTTATGTTCATTACAAGAAATCGCCACAGAGGTCTTCACTTTCACCTCTTCCTTGCTCAATGGCCTAAAAAAAACACGAATAAAACTTTACCATTCTTGATGTTTCCATATGAAATTAACCTTGATACGATGAAGTAATGAAAATTATAACTAACCTGCAACGCAATATAACCTGCACATTCACTCCTTTATCTTTATCATGCTTCAAGTTCGAGTTTCGCTCATTTGACTGCATCTCTTTTGTGGATTTTTCGCTAGACCATAGAGTTTGGGATGCCGAATGAGGAATCAAATTCACCCTTTTTAGCTGATGTGATGTTGAATTATTAATAATTCCTGAACTTCTACTAACCGTTCTTTCCCTGGAAAAATAAATAACAATCATAAGAACTAAATCGAAAACGAAACGTTTACATACAAACAAAGTTTTAATAACTCCGGATTCAAAAGAATAAATTTATCTCAAACCGTAGAGTAGACATTGCAGTTTCTGATTCTCGACGAGTCGACATAACTAAGTTAGATCATTGGGGACAGTGATAGAACATGAATGACTATAATAACATAAGAATATATCTGAGACAAATATAAGACATGGAACACAAGACGAATATCGGAATTTTTCGAGTTGAAATGTTCCATGAAAATGAAAGTGGTGTTGTTTTCGCAGTTGGGGGAAGAAGATTGGATGGTTATTTGAACTGGGAATCAATATGGAGTGAATAAAAACAGTGAAATGAAGCTAAAAGACTTTCAAGTACAGAGAGCCGGCCATTAAAATACAAAAATAATAATAATAATAATAATAATAATAATAATAATAATAATAAGAGAAGGATCTTCAAGAAGCAAAACAAACGATTAATTCAATATAAATTGAGAAATAAATTATTATGGCGTTACCATTTTTCTTGAAATCAAGAAGTGGTTTGGGATGATAATTTAACATATATTTCCTTTACATTGGCAGTTAGAGCTCAAGCATTTAATAACACTGGTAAACTAGTATATAAAAACATATATTCAACCACCGGGGGTAGTACATATATCCGTATAACTATTTATAATAATAGTTTGAATTGCAATTTGTCTCTGCTTAAATTCATATTCTCCCATGAGGATTGGATTTTACCTCTTTCTTTCCTAAGCG
>JAUMHB010087811.1:11904-30905 GCA_032359685.1 Pittosporum tobira
TTTGAATTGCAATTTGTCTCTGCTTAAATTCATATTCTCCCATGAGGATTGGATTTTACCTCTTTCTTTCCTAAGCGAAAGGTGATTTCATGGACACAACATAAACACCTCGCAAAATACTTGTGAAAATATTTTTACTCTTACTCTTAAAATATTCCTCTTATCAGTTCTGCAAAATGACTATTGTCCAAAAAGAAAAGAAAAGAAAAGCTACAAAATCACATTTTGATTAATGTTAATATCAAGCAACACAATGTCATGCTAAATTAAAATTTCATTGTTGTTACTTGTTAGAGTAAACATAAAACAAAATAAGTATATAATAGTGTTATCTCACTATTTGAAAATTAGAGATATCTTTAAAAACAACGATTTTTAAAAATAAATATTCAGTTAAAATTTTCACATTAAAATTTTTTTTTATCTCTTTTCTAAACATCGTGTAAAATTATATTTATAAGAAAATAATAATTTTCCAATATTATGATTGAACGAACAAAAAAAATAAACTCAGATTTCGTAAAACGGATGCAGCATTATTTTTCTGGTGATAAAGTCATAATTTTCTTGTTCTGTTCTGTTACTCCATGTTACCGAACAAACAGCTTACAATGATTTTACTCATCCAAATTTAAGAACAACTCGGTTTCGGTGCTCAGTCGAATTCAAGCTGGCAGAATGGATGAGAGCTGATCCTTATGTGATGTCATAAGCCTTCATGTGCGTCTAATTTTCTAAAGGATTAGTCAGTTTAGGGACACATGTTCATTGTCTAGCCGTTAGAATAGGGTGCAGGTTCATAACCAATGTTCATATTGGGAGCTATTGGATAGCTTTCTACGGCAAATGTGGTGCATTAGGTCGTACATACACAGCGTTCGACAAAATGCCAGAGGAAAATAGTATGGTGGACCGCAATCATAAATGCCTTTGCCCAAGAATTCCAGGTCATGTTTACGTGGCGCTAGGGCTGTTAAACGACTGGAGCTCTCGTTTAAAGCTCGAGCCCTGGTCAACTTCGTTAAAAAACTCATTTATTTTAATGAGCCGAGCTCCAACTCAACAAGTTTGGCTCGTTAAGGCTCGGCAGCATTATATATTTTAAATTATTCATGAAAAAAACTCTAACTTGTTCTTAAAAAGCTCGGTAAAAGACTCCTTTAGTTAAACTAGTCGAGTTCCGGCTCGAAAAAAAAAAGCTTGCTTACCTTAACTAGCCGAGCTCGAGCTCGAGCTCGAAAAGCTCCTCTAGTTTAACACCCCTACTTGGAGCTCTACCATCGGATGAGAACTTTACTACGCGTGTGCACAAGTAGTGGGTGTCATGGGAAGGGATAGGTCGAACAATCCAAGTGGGTTTTGACTTTTGAGGCCTATGGACATGTTACCAATGCTCTTATGTCAATGTACTGCAAGGGTGGTGAAGGATGCATTCCACGTATTTGACAGCATAAGAAACAGAAAGGATCCTGTGTCATGAAAGTCAATTATTGCCAAGTAGGCTCGGTATGGGCTAGCACTGCAGGTGATTGGTCTTTTTGCAGAGATGAAGCAGCACATAAGGTGAAACCTAATGCTATTACTTAAGGCCTGTTTAGTTTGTGGGTCAGTGGGACAGTGGCTGTTTTAAATTCATGCTTTGTTGATGTTCATGTTCAAGCAGGGCTGTTAGGCGAGGGTCAGATTTCATCAAGAAGGTGCCTGTTAATCCTAATGCAATTATATGGGGCTCACTGCTAGCTTTGTGCAGGCTTCACGGGAATGTTTGGCTGGATTTGAGGCTGCAGTGACCAGGCTTGTATTGAACCATGGTGCAGTGCTACCCATCTGCATCTAGCAAATTTTATACCAGTATGGGATGGTGGGATCAAGCAGCAAAAGTTCAAAAATCAATTGAAGTTAAGGGACTGAAAACTGATGCTGGGTACAGCTGGACAGGATTAAAAATGAGGTTTATCGATTTAGAAAAATGAGGTTTATCGATTTAGAGCCGAAGATATATCAAGCACCAAAGTAGATGAAATTCTTGTTTTGGTGGATGGTTTGGTAGACCACATGAGTGGTTTAGGCTATGCATGAAATACAACATGAAGATATTGATCTGTAATTTAAGTGATAGCATTGTGCTGTGGCGAATTTCTGTGTTTGGGTGCAATGTGCAAGTTCTCATATGTTGAACGCTTGGTCATGAGTTCAAGTCATAGCGGAAACAATTTCTTTATTGACAAATAAAGGTAAGATTGCGTACATCTGACATTTCCTAAACCCTCGCTATTAACAAGGCAACTTTTTTATTGACAAATAAAGGTAAAACTAAGTACATGACCTTCCCTAGACCCTCGCTATTAAGAGGGTCTTGTGCACTATGTATGACCTTCTAGCATTGTGTGGTATTTTCTATCGCTAATTATATCATCACGGGCATGTGGTTATTGAGTTTGATCTTCAAGGAATTAAAGGGAAATATTAAGCCTTTTATTTGTTATATAAATAGAGAAATGTAGAACTTGGGGGTTGGAATGAATCAAGAAATAGGCGTTATGTTGTTGCATAAGTCGTAGTTTGTTACTAACATGTAATGAATGTAAAATCATAAGCTCAAAAAGAAATGCTTCAATTATGATGATCAATTGCTTCTATGCATTTGGCAGGTCTTTGTTGCTGGTTATGTAGCTGGTAAATGCGTAAAACATGTACCTCGTAGGAGGTATGTCGCAAGAGTTCCATTCTTCTTGGTGTCACAATGGAAAGACTCTGATGATATTAGGGCTCAAATGTTCCTGTACGTCCTAATACAATAAACCTCTTTGACAAACCTTAAAATATATGGGAGTGAGCGACAAATTTCTATTTATAATTTTATAAAATCATTGAACCGTGCATGAGTTTTCATTTAAGGCTTTTGTTATCGTATAAATGTTTTGTATTTTAGTGCTTCTTCTGTAATTAGAGGAATCAATATACTTTAGGAGTTGCCTTCTCCGAACTGGCTTGAAGAAAACTAGTTTTTTGTTTTCACCGAATCCCCAATGAGCAAAATTCATCTCAAGATGTTCTTTACTTAAAATGCCTAAAATGGTATAAACTTCATTGAAAAAAAAAAAGAAGTTTCATAAATATTCTGCAGCCAAGTAATCTTTAACAACACATCTACTAGATTTTTTTCTTTGTGGCAAACATGTACAATATGATCAGATAAAATTTAGGGTGATGACTAATAAACAAAAAGCCATGATCTAAAGGAATATGGCAAAAGATGTCTAACACATAGGTAAATAAATTTACCACAAAAAAGATCACTCTTTTGTCTTGGTCCATAATTAACCCAGGCTACAAATTCAAAACTTTTTTCTCTTACGAAAATCCCCTGTTTTAGTGCAGGCAATGCATGATTAGACAAGTGGATTAAGAGGGTTCTGACCGATAGCATTCCCTTGTGGATCGTACGAGCAAACGACTAGTTTTCCCTTCTCACCGCTGCAGATAGCTTCTGCACACCCAACCCTTTCAGTAGTTCTCCATATAACCGCAGTAAAATGGGCACACATGCATTTACTTGAAATAGGATGGCACTTGCACTTGCTGTTTTCTAAATCATAATTTACTTGCTCATCAGTAAATTTTTTCACAACTTGCGCAGGAATACTCTCTCCGTACTGTTCCCAGGAAATGTTCTCCCCGTATGGACCATTTGAATGCTTCAAGAGGCAATCGTTTTTGCGTGTGGATGCATAATTACGGGCGTATGCTTCCAATTTTTTGTCCCAAACTACAGCTGGCACGCCCATTTTTTGCCTAAACGCATTGTGAGCATTGAGATATGCCTCAGGTTTTGCTGCAGCTATTGCATCATACATTTCGCGTAGAGAGTGTAGTCGGGACGAATTTGCCACTTGCATTTGTGTCAAATTGCTTTTTTGGGGCTGATTTTGCACTGGCCTTTGGTTGCTTTGTTGGGACGAATATGGCACTTGCTTTTGTGACGAATTGTTTTTTTGGGGCTGATTTTGCACTGGCGTTTGTGTCAATTTTTTTTGTTTGAGTGGATGCTGCACCGACGTTTGTGTCAAATTGTTTCGTTGGGACGGATTTGGCGCTTGCGTTCGTGAATGGTTTTGTTGGAGTCGATTTGGCACCTGCGTTTGTGTCAAATTCGGTTGCGATGAGACATTGAGTACATGAAGAAATGTGAAGATGATCAAGGCTACCAGCATTTTCATCGTCGTCGCTGTGGTGGTTATCCTTGCTTGAAACAATTCCGGTGGGTGGCTCTCCACCTCTCACCACCTGATAGCACTTTCAATGTAAGAGGAGGAGGGAATATATATATATATATATATATATGTTTTTGCATCAAAAATCATCCTATTAACTTACCAAAAAAAGAACACTATCCTATTATAGTAGTTTATAATTTCGAACTAAGTCAACCTATATTTATATTATTCAAGTGTATTTATTTATACACTCCAAAGTTATCAATGAACGAAATCTTGCATGAAAATTTAATAAAAGAATAATTATTTCCTTTCTTATTTATTTATTTATTGGAGCATGGCCCCTGATTTGTTTGGGTGGATTACCTCAGTTGCAGGCAGTTAATGCGGTAGAAGTCTATGATTCGTCTCGGTGGTGAAATCTGCTACGGTGACAAGTACAAACTCTTTAACGGGCATGATGCAACTATACAGTTTCTGATAAATTAAATAAATAATATAGTTTCAACTATCTCCATTTTAAAATATAAATGTACTATTAATTTTTATAAAATCAGTTCTTATCATTTTCAAATTTAAAGAAATTTATTTTCTATAACTAATACTGTCCAAAAAAGAATGAGCTTTGACTCATCATTTTGTCTCACAAAATTATGAGTCAAACTTCATTCTTTTTTGGACGGAGGGAGTAATATTTTTCAAATATTGCAAGAGATTCATGATTGTATTGATTATAATCAAATCATTTTCTTTAAATTTAAATATCAAAATATTATAAATTATTTTTTTAAATGAATAATATTTTTTATACACTAAAGTATGTTTTGCACCCCAAGGTTTACTGCAAAGTGTATCGCGCACCCCATAGTTTAAGTCGTGACAAAATACACCCCAGTCTTCTTATTTCATGTCTAAAGACACACTCCGGCTTAGATTTGATTGGAAGTCTCAGTAACGCATGTTTGCTGCTATTTTGACTAGGGTAAAGATGGAATGGCTCTCATAAATGCACGTGTGGCCTCATATAAGTTGAAACCCTAAAATCTTATCAACAAAAATTAGTTAAAAATCGATTTAAAAGAGGAAACTTGGGGCATCCAAAAAAATCGATTGTGGAGAAGAAATCTGATAGATGAGCTAGCGATTCATAAGAGATCCTGATGATCCAAATATACATGGATCATCTGAATTTTCTGATTATGGTACAATCACTCTTCCTTGTATAAAGTATAAAAGAAAAATAAAAAAAAATTGAAGAAATAAGCTTTCCTAAGGCTAGATGTGCAGTAAAAGACAAATGTGCATTAGGACTTTATGGTTAGATACATATAAGAGATGTTGGTGGAAGATATTGGTCCCAAATTTCGCACATGTTAGGTCTTCCCGGTTACATTTGATCAAATTTGGGATGATGTGTGCCTTTAAACACAAAATAAGAAGACTCAAGTGCATTTTGTCACTACTTAAACTCTAGGTTGCGCGATACACTTAACAATAAATTATGGGGTGTAAAACATACTTCAGTGCTTTTTATATTTTGAAAATATTTTTATATTATCGAAAAGTATTCAATGACATATCCGACTCCGGATCCAGATCCAATTTGTTACATATTATTTATAAAAAAATTAGTAGGCGAATTTAAGTAATAGAATAAAAATATATATAATTATAATTGCATATTAATTAAATATATTTAAAAATTAATCGATCTTAAATACTTAATTTATTTAAACAATAATATTTTTTTATAATTAATTTAAAAATTAATTAGAATGAGACTAGAATTTTTAGAACTGTGTCTAAAAGTAGTTTAATCAATCGTTAGTGCGTTTCTTTATCGAGGGGTCGAGAACCTAACCAAGACACCTAGTCAGCGGTCACGGACTTGAGTGCGCACGAGACTCAGCGGACGTTGGAGAACGCGCGAACCCAGCACGAGACCTGTCACCTTAGCAATATTATACGTCGTCGTTTTGACTTCTGTAGCGCGCACCCGTCTCTGCGAATCGTCTGAAAATCTCTCCCTAATCGCTTCCTCTCATCGGTCTGTGATCATTCAATTGATCGACAAAGATCCTTTATTGGAGGATGCGTCGTCGTTTGGTTTCTGGGCTTTCAGTTCTATTATTCCTGTCTTACATATTCCTCTGCTGCTTCCCAGGTAAAACTTCTTTGGGTTTTGAAGCTCTTTCTATTTGTAGGAATATTTTGGTGATCAATTATAATAATAAATGTGCAGAAAGTTATAATTTTGAAGTTTTATACATATTTGCACTAACATGAATTTTTCTTTATTTAACAAAAACACTAGTTATGGATCTCCGGGATCATATCTCATCGTCACACAAATTTGTTCAATTTCTTACAGGCTGTTTGAATTATATGAAGTAATTGTATATTTTCATACAAGTGAATTTACAAATAACAATAAATTTTCTTGCATAGCTTTGGTCCGAAGCATGAAATGCCTAACTCAACATCTCGGAATTATATGTTTGATTAGCAATTCTCAACTTTCCAAGCCGTACGAAGATGGCTAATCCTAAGGGAAATTATGGCTTGTGATTTCACCTATAAGAAACTGTGTTGATCACCTTCGGCGCCATTGTTTGCACATATTGCGATAAAGTGTTTCCACTTGTTTTCTTTTTTTGAGAACCATGATTTTACTAAGTCAGAATTTTTCCTGTTTTGTTTTCTTCAATTGGCAGAACTCATATTACCAGCAACCGTTACACTTCAATCTGTTGAAATTTTTAAAACCCATGAATGGCTCAGACCACCAACAGTTTACTTTAACTGTAAAGGGGAGAATAAGACATTTTTGCCAGATGTGAAGATAGCTCACGTCTTATATACTTTCAAGGATGAAGAGTCCTGGCAGGTTTGTTATGAGTTTATTTGTTTTCAATATCTGTGTTGATATTTTTGCTTGGTTCTAATTTGACTAAAATATCCTTGGATTAGATTTTCCATACCATAAATGCATTCTTTTAGCTTAGATAATTTGGTGCTTTCGACAAAGGCAAAGTATAGATGATTCTTTTTCCTTGTCCTTATTCCCTCACGGGTGTAGACGAATTAGGTCAGTGGTCAGGTCTAGAACGATATTTGTTATTTACTTGCACATGGCACATATTATGTATAACTGCAATGATTGGTTTCTTGTTGACAACTGCATAACTTCTTACTTGAAAGTTAGGACTGAAAGTTGTTTCGGAAAATAACTACTAAAATATTGAATTGATCCTTTATCTTTTCAGCCTTTGACAGAATTTCCAAATAAAAAATGTAAGCGATGCGGGTTCTATGAGGAGGACACCATAAAAGCAGATGATGTGTTTGGCGAGTGGGAATTTTGTCCTTCTGATTTTACGGACCCTGATGGCAAGTATGTCCGATCCGTGGAAAAGGAATTCAATGCTACATTTTCATGTCCGGATTGCGTGCCTATTAGAGCTGGCGAGTGTTTAATACTTTATAAACCTTAGTTTTCTTCACACATGTCACACAGTTATTTTAGACTTCATTTCCTTTTTGAATTATTTTAGGACTTCACAAATTGACTTCAAAAAGTGAAAAATTCAATTTGCGGGGAACATCAGTACTTGCTTCCCACGTAGTAGTAGTCATGGTCATACAGTTGATATCAAAGTACTTGTCCCATGACAATCCTTTGACCAGCAATGCGTAGATGTGTGTAATTGCACGTTCTTTTTATCTATAATCTTTTCTGAATTCAGGTACTTATATTAAATAAAATAATTACATAACCTTTGTTTTGACCATGTTCTAGATTTGAATCATACCACCTCCGGCTCAGAGAGTAAAGGACAGGGAAAGGGAAATGGAATGCATTGGGCCATCGTGATATTGATCAGCGTTTTAGTTTCAACAGTCTTTATCATTGGAGTGGTGGCTGCATACAAGTATTTGCAGAAAAAGAAGAGAGAGAAAGATCAGGCCCGGTTCCTTAAACTTTTTGAAGATGGCGATGACATTGAGGACGAATTAGGTATTGGACCTCTTGGTGGCTCATTTTGATCGCTCTAGTACCTTCTACATCACAAACTAAAACCATGTGTACAGTACCCAGTTGTAGATTTTTTTACTGAAAGAAAATGAATATTATAGAGTGAAGCCTGTGTTGTTGTGTTTGAAGTCATTGGCAATGGACAAAGTAAATAATCTAGCAGGTATACAAATTCAATGTGCTTTATTGTAGGGAAATCTCTATCTTCCCTATTTCTGAAATTTCTTATACTTGGTAAGAGTTTCAAACTCTAGACCTCACCCAGTAGACAAAGCACTGGATGCAGGTTATTTTAAATTCTAATATCTGAAGATTGAGACAGATCAGGTTTTGGCCCTGGTTTCTTAGAGTCAGCTCACGTTTCCTATGTTTTATTATTTTTTTATTTTTTTATTTTTTATGTTTGATTGATAATTGACTCCGGTAAGGGAATTGGAATCAGTGACCTTGAGGTTATTCCTCAAGGCCTCTGCCATATCTCCCACACCTTGGGGCTTCACCCTTGTTATGTTAGGTTCAAATTGCATCCCTCCCTATTGTAATTTTATCAAATACAACCCTGGATCGGGGAAAAGGTGCAATGTAGCTGAAGTTGAAATGGTAGTTGAAATTTGTTGTGAGAACTGTTAGGAATCTTCGAATGCAAAATAAGGTTTGGTATTGAGTAGCGGTGTTAAACAAGTTGAGTTTTTGATTAATCGAGTTTTGCTCGTTAAGATAAACAAATTTTTTTTTTCAAACTCAACTCATTTATATTAAGGGACAAAAATGAGCTAAGTTTTCATAAACAAATTCAAGATTGGATTATTTAAAATTCTAGTCTAAGTTTCATAAGAGTTCATTTAGTTATATAAGTCGAACTCTATTATAAAAACTTGTTTAAGTAAATGAGTTGAGTTAGAAAAATAGAAAATATGGCTCTTAGACAAATTCGAACTTTGCTCATTGAACATCCTTATTTACATATTGACAAGTCAAACAAAAAACCAAGGAGCTAGCCGGAAGTGTCAACTCATCTCATTTTGAGTTTTAAGGTCGAATTTGTCTAAATAAAATAAGCCAGCAGGAGTGCAGAACAAGCTCCAGAGAAAATGGACAATGGTCAACTATCACACCCTCGTAGCAATGTAGGTGGCATTGTTAATTTATTGAATGATACTAACGTTGCATTTGATTCTCATTATTTAAGAAAAATAAATAAAATAAAATTTTATATTAAAATTAAGTGATAGTTAGAGTGAAATGTATTGTTTGATTTCAAAATTTACGTCGAAAATGAAAAGGATGATGGAATAAAAAATTAATGTTTATTATTCTTGAAGAAAGTAAGTCTCAACTATTTTATTTCTTCTCTCATTTTCTTAAATTAAAGGACTAACTAACCATTTTATTTCAGTCACTACTCAATTTCAATGTAAAATTTTATTTTATTCATTTTTCATAAGAAATAGAAATCAAACGCAACATAAGTTGTACTTTAGTAGATCTTGAAGGTCACAGAGTCAGAGTCAATTGATTTTACACAAAATGTGAAAAACACTTGCGTGTAGCGTTTACAAGCTCAAGTCCTGCAAGGCCACTGACCAAAGATTTTTTCTCATCCCAACTTTGGCTTTAGGGAGATTGATGCTCTCTCGTACCATAATCATCATAATCTTCATCAACCATAAATTGAAATCCAAATCCACCAGCAAACCAAGGATTCTGATGGTCATTAGCACACTGCATTCCCAGTTCCTTATCAGAACCATCAAATCCGTCATCTTTGTACGGCAAATCTACAATCTCCAAACAACTATATCCATTCTCGGAAGCCCCATAGCCATTCGAAGACATATTTTCTCCCCAACAACCAACAAAACGGGATATGTATTCTCCCAGCCAATTATGGGCAACTTCATTTTCGTTAACCATTTCATCCAGTAAGCAGGAGAATCAGAACTCATGAATGAACTCTTCTTGACATTATGAAAGTGACTCGCCATAGAGGTCAATGCTCTCACAAACATCGACATACGAAGAGAGATTATAAGATTCAACGTCAAGAGAAATCGTCACACTAAATTTGGGGCTAGAGTAAGGAGACGTCATAAGTTAAAACTTCCAGCTCCCTTCACTACCCTTCACTAAATATACCTTGTAGCTCAGAAAGTTGTTCTTGAGTGAAGAAGAAGCGATAAGATTATTACCATTCTGCACCTTCATAGTTGGATCGTTTTAGGGACCACTCTGATTTCAGAAAGTAGCCTGCAGTAAACATCTATATCAGAAAAAAAAAAGTTCTAATAAACACAATTTTAACTACCTTGATTCTTGTGGAACAGAATCTCATTCAAAATGGAGTAGCTAAGAAACCAAGAAAATAGGTTAAGGATAAAGTAGCAAATAGCTTAGATACCCTGGCACGAGAAAATAGCATAAAGTTTGCCGAGATCAGATGCCATTCCTATAGTGGAATCCCTCCATATTAGACCCTTATCCAGAGAACCAAACAACATAAGTAAAAATTGTAGTATATATTAAACGTTTATATACAAACTAGTTGCTTCAATAGTGTATGAATTCACTACATTTTCTTCGCATCAAGCTCGATCATAATGTTTGTTTCCACAATAGAAACTTTATCATTCTAATAAAGACTCCATCCACTAGAGTCCATCAGCGTCATACTTTTGAATCATACTTCACATTAACTCGTTAAGAGAAAAAAACAAAAAGTACGAAGTTCAAATACTCCTTAATTTATTTGGTTGTTAAAACGTGAAATGCCATAATGCTTGCAATCCTGTCTCCACAAGGCAGGAACATTTGTCTGCCATGGACTTGCACATCGCTTTTGAACTCTCAAGCTGCAAGTCTGCAACCATGAGTAAAAAGTGCACTATGTAAGGGAAATTATTTAATATTCATAAAACAAAAGATATAGGGCTGCACGATCAAATCTCATGCTTTATGGTTACATGAGATATGTGGTATTCTCCTTGACATGCTAACGCATGACAAAGGAAGAAACTAGAGATGGGTAGAATTGACATATAATACAGTGAGGCCATCTACGCATTTTTTATACCTTTTTGTATTTATAGTATAAACATCGCGCTCACTGTGTGTCGATAGGGAATCCTATTAATCTTGATATAGAGGTTCTCGATCAAATACTCCGTACTCAAAAGAAAGGCTTAACTACATTTTCAACGCAAATTAAGATACTCACACTTTTTCTCTGACCATGATTCCTAAAATAAAAATCACAATCTCATGCACCCTATATAATGAAAACAATACCTTTAGAAGAAGGATGACCTCCAGAATTCATATCGGAGTAGGCCAAACCAGGTTAAATCACACAACATTTTTGTTCCTTATAGCGTGATTAAAATTGTCCAACTCTTTTGATTGAGAACCGTAAACAGCTTTGATCGTATCTATACAGCAACTGCAGCAAGAGCAAGGGTATCCCAAACTTAGTAAGATAGATATAAATCAGTGTTTCATAGTGCACATGCTCAATATCGAAAAGGAATACAAGTTTTCAAAGCTTCATCAGTAACATTGCATTTGTTGTCCCCAAAAAAATGTGGTCATAAAAAAATTTGGAAAATAAAAAAACAGTTTAAGTTAGAACAAATACTAAAGGACCATCATGACTTTTAATCAATCTGAGTAAGTGATAAATCAACCAAATTAAATTGTAAAAATAGAATTGGAATGCAAATACGGAATTGACGCAAGGGGACCTGCAAGCCTCCTTGTTGAACTTTTTCTTCTCAATGCCATACAACTCTTCAAAAATATCTGGTTCCACTCGACAAAAATAAGGACGATCTGAAACAGACACAAAAAGGGGTCTAAATAGAGTTAGAATTATCAAAACAGAGTCCATTTGAGATCCAAATGAAAGAAAAGAAAAATCCTCACCAGAATAAATTAAACAGGTTCTTGTACTTTTCTCAAAATGTATACACCATCCTTCCGGACCTATCAAACTTTTATACAGCTGAAGATCAAAATTTTAATGTCAATTATTTTGCTCATATCAATCAATCATAAATAATATCCATGATAATATATTTATAGAAAAATATATTCACCCAGTAGTATAAAAGGAGTCTCGTTTATAAAAAAAATTATTCCACAAAAAAAATAGTTGTACATCTTTTATTGACCATTGACCATAGTATACAATAACATCGTAGAGTCAACATGTTCAATTACATCAACATTGCCAATACCCCAATACCATTGAACTAAGCATATGTAAACATGGAATGAGAATCTAAAATTAGAAATGAGGTAAAAACCTGAACGTCGCAAGGGTCATTAAAGACTTCCTCCGGTGAAGGGAATGTAGGACCCTTATCGAGTTTGCAACATGCTCCGCAGGCCTTGGCGCATTGCCACACAGGATCCTTCCTCTCGCCGGTGAAGCCGAGAGTGGTGGCTGTGGTTTTGGTGTCGCTGCCGCTTGTCTTCTTGCTTTGGTTTTTCTTTTGGGTCTTTGATTTTGAGTTGGGCTTCTGCTGCGGCCTCTTTGCAGCCGACCGAACTGTAGCGATACAGGGCGGAGCCGCAACTGTTAGGAAGTTTGACAGTAACATAGCCGTCCTTGGAGGGAGATAAGGATTGGTTCTAGTTAAGAGTGGGTCAATGGGAACTCCTGCAGTTTAACGGGCTCACAGAAGCCCATATGAAATGAACCCCGGGGTGGACATTGTTTTACATAGGCCTTTCCCATTTGAAATTGAAAGACCCCACTTTTCAACATAGACGACGGAAAGATAGAACGCCCTATGTTTATCGCGAACCCCATTACTCAACTTAAAGTCCATTTAGTCCTCTACTGTAGTTTTTCACAATGTGCTAAAACTTATTAAGTAGGCAAAAATTATTTGAGAGTTAATTGAAATTATCAACTCCTCAAAATATCACTCAAGAATAGTATTTTAAAAATTAATATATAGACTTAAGGAGAGCATAGCGCTTAGACAGACTTAATCGGACATAAATGGAGATTAATCGGTCTTAAGTCTTTAATTTACTTAAGTGGTGGAGGACTTTCTAGTATTATTAATTCAAATATTATTTGGAACTAAGCGAAAAATTTTAAAACAATACCCAAGAATATATGGTCAAATATTTTGACACATAAAACGCTTTTTAAAATATTTATTTTTTAGTCCGCATAGGTGTCCTATTATATAGTACTAGTATTCATTCTACAGTAATATCAAGGCATTACGGGGTGGAGACCGTCCATGTGTGCAAGCGTCACGTTAGTTAGTCCAAAATAAACAGATTTAAACTTGAAAATGATCGAAGGACAAGGGGTAAATTTATTGCACGTGTTACCTATTTCAAGACGAATCCCTTATTTGATTGGGATTGTTACAACTAAAGCTTTTTCGGACAAGATTTGTATGCTGAAAAATTATAGAAGTTAATTGTACTTTGCATAGTCCTCGCAGAGTTTGTTTAAGTATATCTCGTTACCACCTATGAAACAGGATTACACTTTTTTAAGTGAATTAATATTTACAATCCAAAATTCTCAATTCACACTCGGATAACAAAATTACAAGGTGTGATGAGAGATTTTTTGGAGCTTACATATCAATTTCATTGTCAGCTTTGCTACGGGGACATCTTTTGAATATAGATTGATAATACCAAAACCAAGGCATTACCAACACTTAAAAAACAATATCCAATCAAATGCTGCAACCAGATTCAATAAGAGAACATGTAGAATTATTTAAAACGTCCAAGTTCATGCACTATCCTCAGCAATATATCAAAACAAGCCTCAAACAAGTATAATAGAGATTCAACAGCTAACAAATGGAAACAATCAGATGTCTTCTTTTACATATGCAGCATCAGTGCAAAAGGACCCAGTACTTCGACATTCGAGAAAATCTAAGATGACTCACTGCCCCTTGGGGACTCATGGTTCTTTTCATCATCATAATCATCAATCGGGCTCCTGTCATGTTTTCGACTCGGGCTGGGACTCCGCCCGTTAGCTTCCGGAGGAGGAGGGCTCTCGTACCTCGTAGCAACAGGGCTATCCCTCTCGGGGCTCATGGGACTCCTGCTCCTGTTTCTAGGGCTCTCAGACGTATCTCCTTCAGTAGACAATTTAGCTCTCTTGGGAGTAGGGCTAGGGCTAGGGCTAAGAGCTCTCTCAATTGGGCTTAACTCTTCTTTTTCAGGTGTCAGACTGGGCTTCCTTGCCTTCTTTGGCTCAGGACTTCTGCTGTAGCTAGGGCTCCTTGTCCTCTTCTTGTCACGACGCTGATGCTCTCTCTTTGGAGGAGACCTAGACTGACTGCCAGTTTCCACAAAATTTAGTTACCAAGGAAGCGAAGATTGTAACTTAAAAAATAAAAGAAGACAGTTTACATCAATTAGAAACTTCACCCTGTCCCTCGAATAAATTAGGCAAAAAAATGTCGTAGTTATCAAATCAAAATGTTCAATAACCAAAAACAAAAAATATAAATAAATATGTGTGTGTGTGTGTGTGTGTGTGCGAAAGATACGGTAAGGCATCTAATTATGAAAATGCAAAAGTATGGATCAAAGTTAAAGTACTAAAAATCTATCAATATTTGAAAACTAACCTATAGCTGCGACTTTGGCTAAGACTTCTACTCTGTCTTCTGCCATGACGAGGTGAATGTGATCTCACAGGTGAGGGTGAATAACTTCTATCGCGCCGGCTGTGCAAATACAAAAATGTGTATAGGATCTTGAGAAAAATGGCAATGTACAACAACTTACAGTGCTATGGGATACATGTTATGAAAATTAATAATTTAAAAATAAAAATTAAATTAAATTATAAAATAAAATAAAATAAAAAAGAAGGAATTGAAGTCTTCAGTTAAGTTACGTGAGCTTCCTGGGACTATTCTGGCAGTTCCTCTGTATGTGACCTCTTGATCCACAGCGGTAACATTTGTTCTTCCAATCCCCAGCTTTGCAATCTCGAGCCCAGTGACCATCAATGCCACAATTGAAGCAACGTCCAGACCCAGGAGTGGGACCTCTGCCCATATATTCTCGAGAACCACCTGGTCCACGTGGGACCTATAACATTCAAGCATGGGTAAAATTAGTCCATCTGATTGATCAAGGTGGCAAATATATGAGATAGGAAAAAGGCCAGAGCAAGCTATACACGTGTAGGATCATTTTCAAATATAAGACACAAAAATCGAAACATCGTTTACCCTAGAATATATTTTAATTTTTAACCTACTTGATCAAAATAGATTGGAACTCGGTCAAACTTGAAGAGCTCCAAAAGTTATTACTGTGTGGCGGTAAGCTTCCGCTCAGCCTACTTGAGATTTGCGTTACTAATAAAGAAAAAAGTTGATGATGTAACACCGAAGGCAGGAAACTTGCCCGTGTAAAATTATACTAAACATGTCAACCGACTCAAAAAGGAAACATAAAACAGACAGAAATACATACTCCCTTCGCAAATTCCACTACCAGACGACTTCCATCAACTTCCCGGCCATCTAAATAATACATAGCATCATCAGCATCCCGCGGATCACTAAATTCCTGCCAACAAAAGTTCACAAGTAAAACACAGCATATATATGTAATATGATAATAAACCAGCAAACTAACAAAAGAGAGATTGATACTTACAACGAAAGCAAAGTCATGCTTCATATCCACATGCTGAACTCTGCGGAAACGGTTGCCAGAAATAGTAAGGCCATCATTACTTTTTAAGTAGTGGAAGTCACATCATAGCTCCACAAGAAGTGATGAACTAAACACCAGTTTGAGATTGTAGCTTGCATAAAAACACGCAATAACACTAACAAAAAGAATCGCCAGAGGTCTCCTAACACTCGCCAAGACTCTCCACCAAGGTCACCCTCCCACCAAAGACTTCCAGGCCAGGCAAAAAGCCCAGAAACCTTCAACAATATTATCATTAAGTTAAAACAGACACAGGCCTAAGAACACAATGTTCCTTTAGATAACATGATTAATAACAGACCCAAGCAGAGATCAAGCTTGGCAAACGGGTACATGTTTCCCATATATGACCAGGAAACACACCCCTCGACCGGCATTTATTGAATGTCGATCCCAAAGTATGGAGGGCTAGTACTTTATGTATTGTTTCAAGAGGTATATAGCAATATATTCAATATTTCAACATTAATTCTAGTATATGTCATCCTGATAATTTCTAGTAATTACCAAGTTTAAACGAGGAAAAAAATCTGAGCTCATAAATAACATCATACAGAAGTTTCATATAGATTACGAATATAACTTCAATTAAAGAAAGGACACGAAGAGAAGCAAAGAAATGGACTTCAAGCTTACTAGAATAGACTTTCATCAAAAGAAGTACTAGAATATCCATGGAAAATAAGATAAACTGAAGTGAAGATTCGTACTTTGGTTTCTCATAATTTATTTTTCTACCCCTAACTATTATCTTGTAGTCATGTTTGGCGAATTCTTTACTCCTGAACCATATTCTTCTTGAGCACGTGTGATAAAGGGAAAGCCAACATATTTTTACCTCCCATATCTGCTAAAGATGTGCTCCAGATCCCGTGAGCGTGTCCTTGAAGACAAGTGACCAACATATAAACGAGTAGTGCCATATCGATCATCATACCGAGGCATTTTCTAACTGCAGTCACGAAAAATTTATCAGTTTTAAGGCATCCAAGAAGAAAACAGTATGCTTAGAAAGCTACTACTCTTTGAATAATATTTACACCATGCAACCAATAACATAATTTCCTAGAAAGAAGGGACGAACAAATTAATCAAGGCAACCACTATCCACGAGTGGAGAACAAAAAAACAGAACCGGTAACCAAAATGCAACAATTTATCAAATGGATTATAGTAATATAATATCAATGAAACATCAAGGTTTACCAATTGCATTTAATTTTAGCAAATTGTTTTATAAATATTTGCCATAAAGTATACAGTAATACAAGCAGCTCTTGCATCATAGTGAACAGGAAGCAGTTTGAAATACGGGTATTTATACAATTATACAAACTTCATCACAGAAGACTGTTCATTTTTATTTTTAGAAGCTCACTTTGGCGTGTTTATACAAGTAAACCCTGTTTGTAATACTAACACAATAAATGTATGAAAATAGCATTCCCTCTTTCTCAAATATATCATACCAAAAAATCAGCAACTTATAATACTCCATTCTTCCCAAAAATAAGTCACCATTTTATGGAAATAAGAGAGTAAAACTATCACACCATAACCGGTAACCCAGCCCATGTTACTAATAAAAGCCACTTACAATTTAGGTACTACGCATCTTCAAACATAAGCCATAATATAGTAACCACCCCCATCCCCATATGAGGATAACAACCATCCCTATCCTACAGCAAATATTTAATATACGAATATTACTCGATTTGCTACAATAACTTTCAAGCTAAACCCTAGTTTTAAGATATGTCGTTGGATACTCAGATATATCCACATAAGCAACTCAGACAACAAAGTTATTGATTCAATTACATACTAAATAATTCAACTGCTTAATTTTTAAAATCTATTCACCATTATTAAATACTCCCTCTGCTCCAAAAAAAGGAGATTTGTTTCGAAATCTAATAATAAAACATTAAAATCCAAAATTTCAAATTAACATGAATTCATCAAAGTTTATTCAATCCAAATTTGAATGTTTCAAACAATCTAAAAAAATTTACTCGTTAAAGTACTTATTTTTTTCAGTCATGTATAAATCACATCAATTCAAATCAAATTGACCCTTAAAATTCAAAAACAGTCTCTCTTTTGAAACGAAGTGAATAATAACATAACAAAAATAAGAAAAACAATGCCCATACAGTCAATCGAGATGGAAACACATACAAAATTTGCAAAAACAAAAAAGCACACACGTGTATATTCAATTACAGATAGTTAAAGGCAAATCAAGAAAACTAAATATAAATTTGAACACAATAGAGCAGTAGAGCGAACCTGATGAGTGAAGCCCCAAATTGCAGAATACGTACCCTAACAACGAACTTTCTCAAAATAGAAACGACTACAACTTCTATATTCGAAGCCTCAGATTTTATATCACAGCCCGACATAATTAGACGGTCCCGATGCGTAGCTTAATGATATCCAAGGGTTACAGTTCAAATATGAAGTGGGCCTGGTCGGGATTATGCTATATGTAAGATGGGCTCTGTACAGCCCATGTTTATAGTCGAAAGGGAGGTGGCATTCGTATGGTAAATTTTATACTCTCTTCGTCTTTAAAAAAATTAATTAAAATATTTAAAATTTATATATTAAAAATTTATTTTTATGAGAAAAAAAAATTTTAAGTCACAAAAAAGTTAAATATTTTTATAAAATTTATCTTTTTTTAAACATACGTCACATATTTTTATTAATATATGTGTCTATATTATTTATTTTAAGACAAAAAAAAATATATTTATCTTCATACTTTTTGGAACTGGTGGTTCCCAAAAGAAAAATTATTTAGGATGAAATGATCTTTTATTACTCACAAAAATTAAAATTATACTTTATTTTATTAAAAAAATAATATTAAGAATATATATATATATATATATATATATATATATGCTTATCCCAAGAATTATAAATATTTATTTTGATTGTATGAGTATAACATCACAATAAATTTGTTAATATTATGTTATTTTATATTCTCTAATAATCAAAAA
>JAUMHB010087812.1:0-11432 GCA_032359685.1 Pittosporum tobira
TTGTCGAACACCAATAATTTTATTTAGTACCTCAAAACATCATATTTATAAAGTTAAAATATTGGGTTCTTACATATTACAACACTTTGACTTTTTGCGAAATTTAAGAAATTTATTTAATATTATAATTTAAAAAAAAAGAAATAGTGATTGAAGCAGTAATATTATAATTTAAAAAAGAGAAATAATGATTGAAGTGTTGGAGTATAGTATTGATATTATAGTTTTAAATAGAAAAATAATTATTGAAATGGTGAGTCATATTTGATAAAATAAAGGTAATTTAGACAATTTATATTATTAAACTTTCCAAAAAAAAAAATTAATTTTTTTATAGAAAGTCCAAAAAAGACAAGTATTATATTTTTTATGAAACGGATAGAGTATATATTTGTTTATTTGCAATTGTACTTATCCCAAAGTGGAATAAAAATAAAACAAAATATTACTAGATCGGACGGGAATGGAAATGGCCCAGCGATCTTGCTAAATCTACCGGAGGGAACGAGTCATGTCAAGTGCAGGTTGAAACAGTTTGCTTGGTATGTAACAGGCCAGCAGCATCTAGATGTCATTAAATTTTAAATTTTTATTAAAATTAAATTTAATATTTTAATTTTATTTGAACTTTCTAATATCTAGACGTTACTATCAACCAAGCACAAATGTCGTCCACCTTTTCAAATTAATTTCAGTTTTATATTATTGTTGGGGCAAACTTCAACAGGCAAGCTAGCCAAGTAGTGGTGGTATACATAGAAAGCACATGGGTAATAAAAGCCTTCCATAAAATCTGCATGCTTCACCATGATTCAATTATAATATTCATCAATTAATTCCATTTTTCTTAGAAAACTAAATTATGGGAAACTGGTATTAAAAACAAAAGGTGATGCATCAGCCGGCCTGTCATGATTCTCAGGGGGATTTATGGAAGTCATGGTCAGCGCATCCACTTCAATTAAAAAACTTTATATAACTGGAATGTCTGATTTTTAAAAATGTTTTAAGATTGAAGTTGAATTTGACAACGTTTTTTTTTTTGTAATGATTCAATGTATAAAATTAATATAAACACAATATTAAAAATACATTTTAGTCTTTCGTTAATTTTGATTCTTTATTTTATTCTAATGTTAATTAAGATAGGGTTCTTAATAATAACATTAGCATATATTGTATAGTCAGACGCTTAAAGGATTCCCTAACTAACCCACATTCAAACTGATGAAACGACATTCCCCTTTAATTTGTTGTTAGTTAGACATTAAACATTTACAAATTCATGAATACACTCGGTTTTCCTTTTTATACCTACTCTCAAGTTTCAAGCAGAACCATAGTTTCCAAAATGGGGGGAAATTATGTGATTTTTAAAATAAAAATAAAATAAAATAAAAAATCAACTGTTACTGAAAAAATGTGAAGAACTTAAATTCAATTGGATTCGATCAACTAACATTAGACCAAGCAGATCTCAACTGATGCATATGTGTGCGCCTTCGTCGTGGAACACTAATTTTTTTCCGGCCGTTACAGAAACTAAGGAACACGAAATTCCTTAAATCAACAACAATTGATAAGTTTAATTAAATTTTAACGGCATAGTCTATATATTCAGTCGGTCAAAGTCCAAGATCTAATTACTAAAAATTACTGTAATAAGTAACACATGCATGTAGCTATGAATGTCCTGAAAACACTAGCTTTAATTCTAAGTAAATATATTGTCTGTCGGCAACGAAGAAGGAGGAATGAGTCTTGACTCATCATTTTGTCTCACAAAATGATGAGTCAAGTCTCATTCTTTTTTGGACGGAAGGAATATATAATAAGCAACTAAGAGTAAACTAGAAGAAAAATGCTGCTATTTAGCTGAAACCAATGCAACAGGCAGCTAGCTAGCTCGATCCATCCTCCTACACTATAGAAAAAAAAATTGTACTAATACTAAGTACCTCCCAATTAAGATCAACAATTTTAAGTCTTAATTTGTTCAAAATCCCAATACTAAGTACAACATTAATATGACCAAAAAGATTAAACTACGATCGACCACCTTTAATTCTTCAACTCTCAGATGTGAACGTCTCTCTCCATCTCCATCTCTCTCTCTCTCTCTCTCTCTCTCTCTGTACGCTTGTATATGGCAGAAATCAGCTGCAATAAAAACAAAGTAATTGAGTTTATAAACAACATAACATATAAAATTATTTTTTTCCAAAAGAAAAAAAAAATCGATTACCGGAAATCCTAGTAATTTTCACCAATTGGTATGATAACTAAGGATATCAGTCTCTAATAGTATAATACCGAAGGGAAAAATTCTGTAAGTGCATTTCCGAATAGATAGATAGATGATTTTGCCAATGACACAAATATAAAATGATACAATGTTTTAAGTTAAATCAAAATTTTCACTATCATGTTTCTCTCATTAACAAAGCAATCATTATATTTAAAGATAAATATTGCATAAATATATGTTTTTTTTTTTCAAAATTTATAATTATTAAAGTAGAGCTCATTTTATGGAGTGTAGAGAATATGAGAAAAACAAAAATAATCCAAAAGATAGAAATAATGTAGCAACATGTCAGATATTCAACAAGCTTTCATCTTCCCCCTAGAGTCCAGGCCATGCAAGGACATTGAGACACCACCTAAAAAAGGTTTTGTGTTTAATTGAGACACCACCTTGTTTGTTTGGTGAGAGCCTAAAACGTCCTCTAAAATGCCCTTAATAAAGATAAATATGTATATAAATAAATAAAACGCTTTCATAAGCAATTAATTTTCCCAGAAATCCATTTTTTCCCCTTTTAATCTTTACATGAGCACATTTATTGCCCTTTTACTAATTTGAGTTAAGAACATGCTGCAGAAATCAAACTGTCTACCTTTAAATGCAATGGTTGAAAAAGCCAAGCAAAAGCCAAAAAAATAAGAAAACACAAATGGTGGTAAGTAGTTGGGGTAAGTAGTTGCTAGCTAGGGTTGCAAGGTACGAGATGAGTGTTATGATTACTGAAGGTGACATATCTGGGCAGTGAAAAGACAATAATTCTTTTAACCACTCCTACTACCACCTATATGCAATAAAGAGTAATTTAGGCCATCTCAACCGTCTCGCAAACAGAAGAATATCAACCATTTTCATGTTAATTAAGAGACGTCAACTCCAATTTTTAGCCCATAAATGCAATGCCTACACTACTTAGAATGACCCATCATGCTTTGTGCACAAGCAAACAGAAACCATATACTCCACCAGCGAAGAAAGCAGACCAAGGCAAAAGAGACAAAATTGTACTCCCCTAAGTTTTACAAAAATAATATTATTGTAAAATTTAAATATTTTTCCTTTCATATTTATCTTAAAATATAATGAATAGTTAATTTAATATCGTTAATATAATAATTAAATTTGATACTTAATTGAAAATGATATTTATTTGGAGAATAATTTTGAGTTTGTTTCAACTTATACTATAATAAATTAAAATGATAATTTTTTTTTTGTGTGCAGAACAATTTCAAATGTATTATTTGTAATTAGGATATCGATGTACCGCGATAGATACCACAAACCACAAAACGAACAAGGTAGTAGAAGAGACAAATGGGAATAAAAAAAATATCAAATACGTGTTTTATTTCATATTTACTTATGAACATAATAAAATATATTTAATTAATTAATAATATGATAATTAATTTTTGATAATAAATTTAGGAACATTGTTGGGGACCCCTATTAACGAATCAAAGAAATTGAAAGATGAGGATTTTCTTTATGAGAAAGACAGAGATAGAAATTAGAGTTAAAACTTACCTAGAACGAAAAATTGTTGAGAAGATAAACTTCAGCAAGACGGACCAACGCCCCTACTCTCCTCACTTCCAGCTCTATGCTGCTGCTGCTCCCGTGGAGCCATCACCTGTGGTTGCTGTGGCTGACTTTGCTGCTGCTGCTGCTCTATTTGTTGTTGAAGCAAAAGCTGAGGCTGAATCTGAAGTTGATGATGGTGGTGGACAGAATGATCCTGCGGGTGCTGTTGAATCTGATAAAGATTGTCATACGAACCCAGAGCCAACGTCGGTGACATACCCGACCCACCACCCATATGATTAAACCCACTAGCAGTAACCTGCTGCTGCACCCCACCGGTATCAACAATCCCGCCGTTAAATCTCACAATCTCACTCTGCTGGGGATTATGCTGCTGATGCTCATAAGTCCTCACCATTTCTTGTTGCTCTCTCGCCGCCACCACCGCCGCTAACTGCTGAGCGTCCAGCATTTGCTGCTGCTGATCCCGGATCATCAACTGGGTCGCCCCATGGGGTTGACCCGGTGGCAACCCCAACATCTGCGGCTGCATATTGTAAGGCATAACGGCGGACGATGACGGGTTGTTCGGCATAAACCCCGGATGTTGAAGAATGGGTAACATAGCGGAAGGCCCAATATAAGTCGCCAATTCTTTTTTGGCGTTGAATAAATCGTGTTGCACTTGCTTGAGCCGGTGTTGGAGGATGGAGATTAGGCCCACGCAACCGTAAACCGGGTCCCTTAGGCGGGCATCTGCCTCGTAGGCGAGGGAATTGACGGCGTCTTCACGCTGGGCCGCGTTGAGTTCATTGAGCAGTTTGGCGACATTGCTTGCACCAAAGACTTTGTGGACATTAGCAAATTTCTGAGGCTGGTCCGGCGGAAAATAAGGTGCGAATACACATTCTGTTGTGCATTTTCGTCTGAGTAACTTGCAGGCGGCACATGGGGAGTTTGACGATGACATTTCGTTTTTTCTTCTTCAACCTTAAGAAATGCACACATTGATTTCACAAAAGGTTAATTTAATTGGGAGAGGGGGGAGTGGGGGAGAGAAATACACTAATAGTAGCATAAATATTTTATTTTATTTTAAAAAAAAAAGGAAGGTTCGGTGTAGATTCTTGAAATCGTTAAGATATATGTTGTGCATCAATTACTGACTCGAGTGAAGCAATTAAAAGCTTTGAATGGAGACTATTTAAGAAAGTCAATACTACAAGTTATTTTAGATTAAAATAAATAAATAATGTCATCAACAAAAATGGTAACAATTTGAATGCAGTCTTTTCACACACACATTGAATACAAAGAGAAGGAAAAGCTCGCAAGAAGAAGATGAAGAAACAAAGGATGATCCTTAAACTATATGGCTAACGGCGTTGTTTTTCTTTAACGGCGTAGTTTTTCATTTCAGATTTCAGAAACGTCCCAAAGACGGAAGTTTTCTCCCTCTAACCTCATCAACTTGAAATGCAAGAAACTCCGATCTTTCTAGATCAGCAAGTAAAAAAAATATCCAAACGTGAAGATCTTTTGTTTCCAGACCAAACACGCCTCCTATTCATATAAATCAACAACTAAAAATTAATATATATATATATATATATACACACACACACACACATACATAATAACCTCACCTTTGATTTATCTGGAAAAAAACTTGTTTAGATCACAGTAACCGCCTTCTCTCTCCCAAAATCATCTGCAAAAATGTCAAAATACACAAAAGTACAGAACAATAAGAAAGATAATCGCAATAGTCTCTCATTTCATAAGAAACTAATTAAAATAAAATATATCAACCTTCATTTTGAAGAGAGAGAAAGAGGAGAGAGAGAGAGTAAAGGCTAGGGTTTGAGTGCAAGAGCGCTCGATCCGATCTTCAACTTTCAACGATCCCAACAGAAGAAGCTATATGAAATAATTTTTTTTAAAAAAAGAAGAAGATGAATTTGTGAGCGTACTTTCGAGAAGAGGGAAACCAAGAAAGTTGAAATGATAGAACATTAAACAAAAATGGCGAAAAGAAGAAAGAGCCGACGTCATATATATGTATATATATACCTGTTTCGATGACTCTGATTTTGGAGAGAGAAACCCGTACAGATCGTGTTGTCTATTCTCTGCCGTCGAGATTTGGAAATGGAGTTGGTTTTGACCGTCAGATCAAATGATATAGAGGTAGAGGTTTGTTGCGAGAGGAAGAGGTCCCTCGTATGAGTCTGCACAATGATTTAATGCTTTTCTGAGTCCCCACTTTGTCCCTGCACCTGTACTATTTTCATCTGTTGCCTCCCTAAGACCCTCAACTTTCCTTTATTGACAAGTCGGTCTTCAATCTTTTAATTGCTTCTCCTTGTTAACAATTACTTCTTATTATTGAAGTCTAATTCGGTTAAAATATTGTTTCACACAAACAATTAATCACCATAAATTACTTTATTATGTTAATGATAATACCAGTAGTAATTATTATTGGATGGAATCTATAATTTTTTAACACAGTATAAACAATTACTCTATAGTTGTTTTACACGAGTAATTAAAAAGTCAATAACAATTAATAGACCGGTTTGGTTTAGTTTAAAATATAATGACCATATAATAAATTATTCCATTATTTTAATGATAATTATTGCTGGATAGAGTTTGTTATAGAATTATTCAACTTGACCCTCTCTCCTTCTCTAGCTAGATCGCTCTCTCTAGTCTACCAACGTGTGGATTTGATAATGAAAGATTGGATTAACTGAAAATGGATCGTGTGCTCTTTTGACAAATGATTGTTCGGCTAATTAATTAATTAGAATTTAGAAATGTAATTTGTCCCAATAAACATTATTATGTTGGTACGATATTCTTTTTACTTGTAATGAGATTTTAAAAGATTTTGTTTATATTACGAGATTCTTTTATTTCAAAAATAAATAAATAAATAAATCTACATATATTTAAGTCCAAATCATGATGTTTTATTTACTTGTAACGAGATTCATAAATTTTGAAATATTATGCTCACACATTATTCGTTCTAAAATCAGAGTTAACAAACGATATTTTTAGATAATTTATAAAATTATAAATATTCAAATTGATAATAATCTTAGTTGACTTTAGTATAAATAATTATATTTGTTGTAAACTATTTTTAAAAAATATTGTTGATTTCAACACTTCGATCAAATTCATATCAATTTATAGGTTATTATTTCACAAACAATTTAAAAGTTAATAATTTTTTTCTAATTTTGGAGCGGACAAATTTATGAGATTCTTATTTTCTTAAGATTGTTTAGGGATAAAAAGGCGTAGCGCATGCATGATTTATCATGTCATATGTTATATCTACTTCTGTCATTTTTATCATTAATTTTATTTGAAGCTTGGGGTTGCCTTGACATAAAAAGTGTAGCGTATCAACAAAAATATACTTGTCGATGATTCATACTATTTCGTCACTTAATTATTATCTGTACTCATATTATTTTTTTGTTTAAGCGAATTTATAATTGTGTTTAAAGGTGAAAAGGTATAACATCTCTACAAAAAATTATTTATTATAATTCATCACTTCACTCGATATTGTTAATTTATCACTAGTTCAAGCAGAAGTTAAGCTTGTGTTTAAAGATGAAAAGGTGCATTGCACTCACAAAAGTTAAGTTATTTATAATTTATCGTGTCACTCATTATCTCTAATTTTATCGTTTAAATTGTTAGTTCTTATATAAATTTATGATTGAATTTATAGATAGAAGGTCTAGCGTACCCACATAAATTTAATTACTTATAATTTATCACGTCACTTGTTATCTTTAATCATATCATTTAATTAATTATTAGTTTTAGCTAAATTTTGAGATGCTCTTAAGAATGAAAAAGTTTAACATACCCACATAAGTTTAACAATCCATAATTTGTCATCAACTTGTTTTCTCTACCAATGTCACTTAATTTGTCATCAATTTCAACAGAACGTTAAAATTGTATTTTGGGATGAAAAAGATACGTAATGTGTCTATGATTTATCACGTCACGCATTATCTTTACTCATATTATTAGGTTGTCATTAGTTTTATCAGAAGTTAGAATTGTGCTTAAGGATGAAAAAGAGTAGCATACTAACAAAAGTTCACATATTCACAATTTATATTTTCACTTCACTTGTTGCATCTTTTAGTTTTTAATAAATAAAAAAAATTGTAATTATAAATAAATGAAAATTATAGTTATAACGTAGTAGAAGTTAAATTTGTGTTAAGGATGAAAAAATGCAACATATATATTCACAAAAGTTTATTTATCCACAATTTATCACTTCACTCGTTATCTCTACTTATATCATTCATTTATCTACAATTTTAACATAAACTTACCCTTTAATCTGTCACTAATTTTAACAAAAATTTATGATTGTGTTTATGATAGGAAAGGTGTAATGTATTCCCATAAATTTATCTACTAATTACAATTCCTCTTATTATTTCTGCCAATTGTTTAACTAATTTGTCACTAGTTTTAATAGAAATTTTAGGTTATCCTTATAAATGAAAAGGTGTAATGTATGCAATCACACAAGTTTAGTTATCCACAATCTATCACATCATTCATGATTTTTCTTATGTGCATCATTTAATTTGTTACTAGTTTAAACATAAGTTTATGGTTGCCTTAAGGATGACGTGCTCACAGAAGTTACATACTTACAACAAGTCACTTATTATTTCTATTTCTACCAACAAAAAAAAAAAAAGAAAAAATCATTATTTATATTTGTATCATTTAATTGTTAATGAATTTCTTAAATGATAGTAAGAATTATAATATTAAATAAAATAGAGGTCATGAGTTCAAAATTTTATAAAATATGTTTTAAGGTCAACGATTTCAGTATGTGCCAAGCCATCAAGGTGATATGAATCATATGATATAATTTTTAAATGTGGAGTGTGTCATAAATCATAATCAAGACGCTCAATGAAAATCAATAATATGAATATAAGAACAGAAACAAGCAATCTCCCTGGCCACGAGACAACTAATTTTTCAAAAGGAACAAATAAATCTCATACTTAATGTGGGATTCCAAAGTGAGATCTTAACTTATCTAGTTAGCTTGATAAATTATAAATAGCAATTTGCTTTCATACCCTAGTAAAAGTAACCTTTTAATATAAATGAATTGTATTCAGTTAAATTCTAATCGTAGCGGTTTAGGATATCAGAGAGTTAAGTTTTTTATAGTGGAGATTATTCGTCCATTTTATGGGATTATTTTGTTCACTGCTGTGAGATTTTGTATCTTTTATTAGGGGGTTCTCTTGCCTATTATTATGAGATTTATTTAATTAGTTTATATGACATTCGAACTCTCTGATATTTATATGTTGATGCTCTTATTTATGTTTATATTTGGTGAAACCATTGCATCACCCACTTAAAAAAAAATAAAAATGTGCTAAGCATTCTCTATGTTGACTATGAGAAGTGGATTTTCTATTTGGGAAGCAAGAAAGCTAGAATTAAATTAATGAAAATTATATAATTTCTTCATGAAAAGACCATGTGTACGGCAGCATAGAATACCCCTGATTTGGGTTGTTTATTTGAGGCTCTATACGAATCGAGCCAGGTAAGTTTGCACTGATCGATCGACACCTTCAGCTTTGATCAGGCGCCTACAGCCTGCACTTAAATTATCAAACTTAATTGATTATTTATGTAGCATTTGACTCGCAGTTGTCCAAATCAGCAGGACGTTTGGGACACATTTGTCAAACATGGTAAAATTAAAGAAAATTATTTATTTTTTTAATACATTTCAAAATCTTGTATTTTAATATAGCAAAAAATCATGAGTTTTTCAATATTTGATGTTAATATAAAAATATAGACAAAATTTTACCTCATCTCTAAAAATAATAATTTAAAAAAAAAAGAGATAAAATTATAAAAGACAACTGATTTTTAATGTATTTGATAAAAATATTATTAATTTTTAATTTCATAAAAGTAACTACGTTTGGGAGTGGAACATAAGATTTGGCATCACATAAATTCTTCTAAAATTTATTCTTTAATTGTTAAATCTCACATTATTTTTAGCAAATCAAAAAAAATCAAAACTCTTATCTCAATTCACTTTTAAACAAAACTCTTATACTTACTCAACTATTTTCGTCAATTTAACTTCTTTTTCTCTCTTCAAATCACCTTAAATTATCTAAATCTCTACTTGCAAAAACTCAAAAAAAATATTTTTCAAAACTTATAATTTCATTATACTTATTTCAATCCAACTTTTAAATTTTAAATAGTAAATTTATTAGCTCAAATTAGTTTAATATTATAAAATCATTAAAATTAGATTATACAACAACTCTGCCTTTCCAATTCCGTTTTATTCTCCATGTAGATTAATTCCTTATGTTAGTTAGAAGTTATTAAATTGTAATTCGAGATTATAAGATAGTTTCATAAATATGTATCTCAAGTTTTTGTTCCTATTTATCCCATCTTATATTAATCATTTTCTCTAGAAATAGGGTAGAACTTGAAATAAATTATTGTTTCGTTGCATGTGTTGTTTGGCCTTCGTGTATTCTCAATCAAAACACATATAACGTTAAAGTTTTCTTAAATATATTTTGTAAATATGTATTTTAAATTATATACTCCTTCTATCCTAAAAAGGATAATCAAAACATGAAATGTACACAAATTAATAAAATTAACTTTTTAAGAGTGAAAGTATATTTTTTGACAAAATTATCTTCACAAGTGTCCTTTATAATGACAAATAGAGAAAAATAGAGTTTTGTTGTAACATAAAGCGAGTATACAAAAGTAATTACAAACTAAAAATAGTAAATTAAATTATTCTTTTTGGGACAATAAAAATAGTACATAGGCTCATTCTTTTTATGACAAAAGGAATATTATTTTTGCAAAAGTTTAATACTCATTATTTTAATTTTAAATTGTATTCTTAAAAATAATTTTAAATGAAAAATTGATTGTTTGCAACGCACGGGGTTAAAACTAATTTATATAAAAATCCACAACTAATTGTCGAACAAAATTAAAAATTAAAAATCAAAAAATAAAAAAGAAAAAAAATATATAAATTATTTATTTTGATAATTAATTGTCAACTTTTAAATAGTTATATACACGTGGCTTAATAGGACAACATTTGAGACCGCATATCGATGAGAGTACTTCAGCTAGGGACACTTTATGCAGGTTTGGTAGTAGCGTTGAGAACTTATGAATGACACTTAAATGTAATAAAATATCATATTTGATAGCATGTGATAGATTAAATTTAAGTTCAAAAAATTAAATTTACAGTTTAAATCCAATTTTAACAAAAATTTAAAATTAAATTTAAACTATAAACCAAAATTTGAAAATAACTACCAAACAAGTCCATAAGAAACCTCGATCATGTTCGATTGATTATGTAAGAACCCAATATTTTCAAAATGTTATAAAATTTATTCATTTTTAATAGTATAATATGTTGGGATAAAATAAAATTTAGGGTGGTAAATTCAAATATTGGTTTCTGACAAAAAGAATGTCAACG